>CAIGRK010296037.1:0-10053 GCA_903798315.1 Fraxinus greggii | reverse complement strand
GAAAACATGTGTAATATACTTGTTGAGCAAGTATAAACACATCATTTGTTTGTAATTTCTTCTTATGATTAAGCTCGACAAGACCAAATCGTCGATGGACTCTAACTCCACCATTGATGTCAAGCCAATCACACTTGAATAAGGTTATCATGTTTCCATAATCATTATGACAACTTTCATAATCATTATGACAACTTCCTAGTGACACACCATTATTCATTATTGTTTTGTGGGAACCATAATCTAAAGTGTGAAACTTAAAACCATTGACAAAATATCCATTATAACAATTCACTTTACATGAGGGACCCAAAGCCAAAGCCTTTATGCGATTATCAACTTTATTATGATCGTCAAAAACTGAACAAAAATAAATAATATGCATTAGAATTCATTTTTCGATATACTTTTTCGGGTTAATTGAGACATTACTTGCGAAACCACTTACATATTCCCTTAAGCAACACGAAAAATGTTCTTCCCGTAAACCATTAAATTGTGCATCAGACATTTGGGGATACAACATTCTCGTCTCTTCATCAAACAGCCTACATGTGCCATGAGAAATTATAAATGCAGGTAAGCAAGCATACAGTTCAAATGTAATTATAAGAACTTACATGATAAAAGGGGTTACTTCCTCACAATTTAAGAGCACATACATAGATGCTACTCTAAATTCCTCATCTTCTCGTATGACGTTGAATGCCAAATGGTCGTCCAGGGTGGGTAAAAATTGATAGTCTCCCTTGGGGATCAATAAGACCTCCATCATCATTCCTCAACACACGATTCAATCTTGTTGGAATATTTTGATCAAAATACAGAGAGCAAAAAGTTGACGTTTCCTCTACTAAGTATGCCTCTACAATAGATACCTCAAAATGAGCTCGATTTTCTTTCTTTTTTAAGTGGTATAGAACCTGTGATACACGAAATCGATATCATTAAGACTATAGAAGGTAAATTAAATATTAAAGCATACGCTACCTCTCAAAAGGATACATCCAACGATGCTGCACAGGACCTCTAACATTAGCTTCATATGCTAAATGAACAGGTAAATGTTCCATTGAATCAAAAAATCCCGGTGGAAAAATCTTTTCAAGCTTGCATAATGTCACAACAACGTTTTGTTCCAATTGCACCATATCTTTCACCCTCAAAATAGTAGAGCATATATCCCTAAAAAATGGCTAAGTTCAATTAAAGCTTCCCAAATTGCTTTGGGCAACAAGTCTTTAAATGCAATCGACTACAATCTTTGCATAAAAATATGACAATCCTGGCTTTTCATTCCATAGAACTCACAATCACCCTTAACACAACGTGAAATGTTTGATGCATAACCGTCAGGCATTCTTAAATTCCTAATCCAATTGCATACTTCTCGTTTTTGTACATTAGTTAAGCTATAGGAGGCCTTTGGCATGAATAGTTTTCCTCTTTCATCTTCATATATATGAAGCTCTAGACGATTGCAATAAAGCTCCAAATCCTTCCTAGCCTTGAAGTTATCTTTAGTTTTTTGTTTTATATCCATAATTATGTTGAATATATTTTAGAATACATTCTTTTCAATATGCATCACATCTAAATTGTGCCTTATGAGATGTTTATCCCATTAAGGTAACTCCCAGAAAATGCTTCTTTTCACCCAATTATGGCTATGACCAAAACCTTCGATTTCTTTGCTTTTATCAGCTTTGCCACTTGCAATTTATGGAAGGTTCTCCACTATAGTTTGCAACTCTTCACCGGTTAGCCCATGTTGTGCTATATTCTTCTCAACTCTACCTTTGTAAAAATTATCTCTTTGTTTTCTAAATGCATGGTCGGGTGGTAGGAATTGACAGTGACAATAAAAAATAAAAAGATGCTTTCCCTCCATTTTTAAGCTTGAAATATTTAGTTTGACCCATACAGTATGGACAAGACTTTAAACCATGTGTACTCCATCCAGATAACATATCATATCCGTAAAATCACTAATAATCCACATCAATGCAGCTTTCAACTGAAAATTCTGCTTCGTTCGTATGTCATATATTTCAACACCTTCATTCCAAAGCATTTTTAGTTCATCAATGAGAGGATCCAAATAAACATCAAGGTTTTTCCCTGGACCGAAGGGTCCAGGGATAACCATACTTAAAAACAAGTTGTCTTGTTGTATGCACATCCATGGTGGGAGATTGTACACAGTAATGATTACTGGCCAACATGTGTATTGCACATTTGACATGTTAAAGGGGTTAAACCCATCCATACATAAACCAAGGCGCACACTATGTGGTTCAAGGGAAAATGAGGAAAAGTTCTATCAAAGTGCTTCCATGCCTCGCTGTGTACGGGGTGTGACATTTCATTATCAGTGACTTGATTCTTCGAATGCCATAACATGCGCTCTGCAGTATGCCTCGACATATACAATCTTTGAAGCCTAGAAGTTAGAGGTAGATATCGTAGTACCTTCTGAGGTATCCTATGTCCAGATGGAGACATTTTCTCTTTGTATCGTGGACTAAAACACGTAGGACACTCAGTCATGCTCTAAATTTCTTTGTAGTACAACATGCAATCATTCACACAAGAGTGGATCTTCATGACACCATGGCCAAAACTGGATAACATTTTTTTGATTTATAGAACGTAGCTTTTAACTGGTCACCCTCTGGTATAATTTCCTTAAAGATAGACAACATACGATCATAACATACTGTAGGCATATTAAGCTCAGACTTCAGATTCAAGAGTCGTGCCATAGTAGAAAGGGTTGTGTGCTTACTGCAACCAGGCTACACAGGTTGGTCAGCTTCTTCCAATAGTGTAAAGACCTTTGCAGTATGTTGATTTGCGGTTTGTTCCTCATGAGCACAAGCATTAGGATTGATGTAATTATGGTACAATTCAGGGCCCATTGCATCTATAAACCATTTATTCATAGCTCTCAATGGTTGTAGCTTGTGCAGTTGAGGACTCAGCCAAATTTGGACCATTGAAACTGAATGGTTCTCCATGTACATTCCAATGTGTATAACCCCTTGTAAATCCAATTTTGTAAAATGTAATTTCACATCATCTCCTTTTAGAAACTTAGTGTTTTTGCATATAAAACATGGACATTTGATTATATCTCCGTCTCTTGTTCGAGACATGGCAAATTCAATGAATTCTTCAACACCTTCAATGAATATGTTTGAAAGAAATCCTTCATCCGACCGATTGAACATCGAACTGCGGTCCGATGCCATAATGTTCAACAACAATTCATAAAATTTTAATTACATATTCTTCATGAATTATTGCATGGTTGGAATGTTAAACTTGCAAAATGAATCCAATTAATTCCCTTTCTAGAACTAAACGATTGAAAATACCAAAATGAGATTATAAATGTATAAAAGTTGATGGATATTGGTACGTAAAAGGAGATGATAAAAATGTGGAATATAATGGGGAAACTGTTAGATTTCAATAGATTTTTCAATTCTACATGGGAAAACCTAAATGAAAGTTCGCCCAACACCCAAACATCGTATTAATATTCACAATAGGAAAAGCAAGTTTCTTATTACAATTTTCAGCCTATTGAAACCTTACCAAGTTCCACATTTGGAATAAAACTTATCATTTACAGTAGGTGATCCTCGATTGCATGGAAAATTCTGTTAGGGAAAGTAACTTATTTGAGATAGAGAAGCATCAGCATTAATTTTGAGAATAAAAATATGTCAAATCTTTCATTATGAATAAATTGTGGTCCTGAAACAGAAAGAATGAATGCATTGGTAGTGAAACATGCATGCAAATATTTTCATAAATACCTAAGAAAGCTCATAATAAATACATTCAAAAACCTTATAATATTGACCGAATTATTTTACTAAAATTTTGTATGATCCTTTTTGTATTAAGAACCATGGAAGCATAGACTTTCCTACATAATTTCTTCAGGTTCGGTAGCCAAGAAAACTCATTTTGTCCGCAAGTTATTTATTCCTCCTATTTACTAATATAAAATTTTCCAAGTCATTAATGAATTGTTATATGACTATTAATGTTACAAGTACGGAGAATGTATGTGAAACTGCTACATACTATGACATATGAAATATTGACGATGAGAATATGATCCAATTATTCATGGTTGGACATACATCTGGAAGTGATTTGCAACTAACAATCATATTATGTAATCTTTCTGGGAAATGGTTATTGATAACTTGTCATAACCAAAATTCCACAGAAAGATGAAAGCGAGCAGGTATAGCTTAAAGCAGAACTATTATAACTCTATCATGTGGGATAACACTAACGTTCACGTGAAGAGGGTAGTCCCAACTTCATACTTGTAATTAAGAAATTTTAATGTGTAAATTAAGAGTACTCATACACAAAATCACGATAATTATAATTATACAGAAAAAATATGCCTCCAATTAATAATGAGATTGAAAGGCATAGGTTTGTGTCCAGGCCTTGGACCCTTTACTACTGGCAGTGTACCATTCAAATTATTATTACCAAGGAACCTGAAGTTGAAAAAGAAAACCATCTTCTTCCCTCCACCACAAAACTCACACAAATTTCATCCAAATGCGGTGTAATGAAATTCCCAACATAACTTTCTCGAAATAGCAAAAATGGTAGCAATAAAAATGATGGACAAGAAAAAAAAATTTGAAAGAGTTTACATAGCCTACCTCTGAGCAATGAAGAAGAAGATTCTCAATAGTTGATGCTATATGAATCAAGTGACGGCTCGTGTCGGCAATGCCTATAATTCGAGAGAGGGGTTGAGATGAGCGAGAGAGAGAGGGGAAGAGAGTCTGGGTTTTGCTCTACCAACTAAGAATATTTGATTTTCATTTATTTTTAATTCTAAATCATTTACTAACGAAACAAGCTGCAGGAAATATTTTACAATTATGGGCGTGTTCGGTAGAGGTTAAAATCGGATTAAAATTGAAAAACTAGCTGTTATTGTTGACTTTTATTAGACGAGTAGGACTCAATAACGGCTATATTTCAATTTTAATTGACTTTTAATTCCTATTGAACACGCCGTATATAAATTAATATGAATCTAATACAAACAAATATTTAGCGTATTAACAACAATAAATCTGTAGGTAAATTTCAATTAATGATTCATTTTTTAAAATTTTACAATCAGCAATTAGTACGTCACAATTGCCGTTGGTGATTTTTTATATTTATTTTTTTTAAAAATTACCAACAGATTAAAAATGAAATCTTAATGATGGCTACATTTTGTTGGTAATTCCGTTGCCACCAAATCTATTTTATAGTTATACATTTATTATAATATTTGTTGGAAAATTGTTGGTAATCTGTTAGTAATAGCAATGGGTGGCTTCCCGTTGGTAAAAATCTGTCTCTAAAGCTTCCATTTATAGTAGTGATTCTACAATTTAAATTATTCAAATTACATTTGAATTGATTGGTCATTAAACTATAAAAAATTATATTAAATAAGATATGAGGGAAATTTATGAAATGTACATTGAAAAAATAAAATAAAGTGTCAAAATAGAAAGCTTATTGGAGTGCCAAAAAAATAAATAAATAAATAAAATAAAATAAAATTTACTATCTAAATTTAAAAATGCTTTTTATTATACATAAGATGTTTTTGTAAATATAAAATCTCTTAGATATACTCTTATATATAAACTACGCTTTATAAATAGAGAGTCTCTTGGAGATACTCTAAGTGTCATTAAATGAAATGTATTATTAAACAAATCAAATGATTTCACTAATGCTTGATAGCATTATTCTTGCTCAGCTTACGCCCTTCAATAATGACTCTTTTATTTTTCATTTTCTTAGCCCATATTTGGTCCGAATTAAAATCTAACTTTTAATCGCATATTTCATTTAACCCATAACTTTTCAACCACACTTCATCAATTTTTATCAAAGTTTACTAAAAATCTTATTTTAGTCATCATCCAACGGGGGCTTAATTTTGTAGCTCTTTTTAATTACAATTTTTCTGGAAAAAAAGGAAGAAAACTTTAAAAGAAAAAATACATCACGTGCTTAATGGGATAGGACTGGTGACATATCCAAACATGCCATTATTAAAAAAGTTATAAGTTTTATTAGTCACTTATATCTCCCCATGTTTTACTCACTAAATTTTAAAATATTTTTGAGTGGTCGTAGAACAACTCATGTTGCCTTTAAAAATGATGATAAATCTTTTATTTTTGTTTGATTAAAAAACTAAATTTGAAATGAACTTTAAACTATTCGAGCAGCGGGGCAGAGACTATTTTTCCATCCCCCGCCCCTTTTACCCCAGTTAGGCTGGTAATCTCCACCCTATTTAGAATGGGACCCTACGATTATTAGATTGAATGAAATTTTTTGTCATCCCTAAACACGTTGTACTCCATTAATGTCTCATCGTGTTTCATTTGTCACTGAACTTTTAAATATTTTCAAGTAGTCACTGAAATTTAACATGTTGCACTCCATCACCTACTCATCATATTCCATTAGTCACTGAACGTATACATACGTTACACTTTACTACTGAACTTTAAAATGCTTACGTAATAGTCATTGAACTTTAATAACTGAATCCAATTGATCAAAAATTTAATATTTTGTAGTATAAAATACTATACACGATGACAATGCCATTCTTTTAGCTTGAATTACCTTTTGACAAGTCTAAAAATTATGTTTTGTTAGTCTTAATTATTAATATTGTTGATTCTAAATAGAAAATTTCACTCACTATGTGAGATAAAAAAAAAATTTATTTTTACTTGGGTCTACGATCTGAATTGAAATAAAGAAATAATTTCTCTTTTTTATTTTCTCGATATAAAGAGAGATTATAAATTTAATTAAGATTTATGTCAATTTGAAGTTAATATTCTTTTATTCCCTTGAACATAACTTTTAAAGACTAAAGAAATTATATCTTCTTGATAAATATCAATATTCACGTTTTAGATTGAGAGTCTCATTATGTATTCTATATATTTTATTTTATTTTTATTCTAGGTCGAATCTCATAAAAATCAAGTTTACTAAAAAACATAATGAAATTCAGTGAATAAAGTGTGATTGATACATAAGTTCAATGACTAATGAAACATAATCAATAATCAATCAACTTGTGTTTCTTAGGGCCCTTGATTGTATCAGGCTTGTACAAGCTTATCGGACATGTCCTATAGTATTAATGGATGAGTGATGGAGTACAAATATATTAAAGTTTATTGATCACTTAGAAGCATCTAATGACTTATACATAACGTGTACAATGTAATATAATGTGTTAATGTTTAATGATTATTCGAAAGTATTTTAAAGTTCAGGAATTAAAACAAGACGGAGATATAAGTTGAGCAACTGACGTATCATTCAACTCCTTGTTAAAAGCACACAGTTACTGTTTTCATTATTCTTTCATTATACGATGTACGAGATATATACATACATAGTGCACTTCCTTCAGGTATTCGTTTAGGCATCTCTTTTCCTGTCTTCAGCCCCCGCCCGGTCGGATCCAAATCCGATCTTCTTTGGTAAGTACCTTCGTCCAATGTTTTTTTTACTTTTTCCCTAGATTTATTTATCCTGAGGTTGATTAATCTTTCTCTTTTTCTACGTGAGTATTTTGATATCTGGGGAAGAATTCATAGATCTGTCTCGTTTTAGTTTAAAGATTTAATTTTTCACGTCATGGAATTTTTTTTAATACAAAGTCATGCTTTTTAAGTGAGATTTAGATTCTAAAATTGAATTTAATTATAAACTAAAGAAGGATTGACCAGCTCAATTTATTAATTAGATTAATTAATTCGAAGTAAGAGGTTTTAATATGTTTTTTATTAGGTTTTTATTTCGAATGAAGACTGAGGATATATTTGGTTGTTTTGATACTGTTTAGTTAGGGAATTGTGGAGAAGCATGTGATTATATGAGTGTGATGCAGATCTAGAAATAACATGGAAGAAAATTTAGCTGAATCAAGACATTCGTTATGTCTAACTGATCCCCCTTGGCTCAATTTTGGTTAATGAATCAAGTGGGATTCAATTCACTGGTTTAAATTGAAATTCTTCCTAGTTCATAATGCAAAATCACATCTTGACCGTCCAAGACGGCTTAATAGTTCAAAGTCTGATTCTAATTTGGTAATATGCTGGGTTGAGAGGGACTGGCATTATTCCTACATGTGAGTTATAATACCAGTTTGAAATGATTTGGAAGTTGATTTCAGGAATTGATGACCATTTTCTTATTGAAATTATTTGAATTTAAAAATTTAGGATATAAGATCAGAAAGAACAGCGTTTCGAGAAAGTTGAGTGTCAGATATAAGCAACTAGGGAATATGCCTGCACAAAAGATCGAAACAGGTCACAACGACATGGTTCACGATGTATCCATGGATTATTATGGAAAACGAGCAGCAACAGCGTCATCTGATGCCACTATAAAAATAATCGGTGTTGGCAACAATTCTACTTCTCGGCATCTCGCTACTTTGATGGGTCATCAAGGTCCAGTTTGGCAGGTAGCTTGGGCACACCCAAAGTTTGACACAATGCTTGCTTCCTGTTCTTATGATGGTAAGGTCATCATCTGGAAGGAAGGTAATCAAGGCGAATGGTCTCAATTTCATACTTTCACCGACCACAAATCATCTGTCAATTCTATTGCTTGGGCACCACATGAGCTGGGGCTCTGCTTGGCTTGTGGATCGTCTGATGGGAATATCTCAGTCTACACAGCGCGATCAGATGGTAGTTGGGAAACAACGAAAATTGACCAAGCACACCCCATTGGAGTCACTTCAGTTTCATGGGCCCCTTCAATGGCCCCTGGTGCTTTAGTTGGATCTGGACTTCTGGATCCCGTTCAGAAGTTGGCGTCTGGTGGCTGTGATAATACAGTGAAAGTTTGGAAGCTATATAATGGTAATTGGAAGATGGACTGCTTCCCTGCTCTACAAATGCACTCCGATTGGGTGACAGATGTTGCCTGGGCACCGAATTTGGGGCTCCCAAAATCAACAATTGCCAGTGCTTCGCAGGATGGTACAGTGGTCATATGGACTGCGGCAAAAGAGAGCGATCAATGGGAGGGTAGAGTTTTGAAGGACTTTAAGGTTCCTGTTTGGAGGGTCTCATGGTCTCTGACTGGGAACTTGTTGGCCGTGGCTTCTGGGGACAACAGTGTCACATTATGGAAAGAGGCGGTTGATGGGGAGTGGCAAGAGGTCACCACAGTCGACCAGTAAAATTATCTAGAGAGAAGAAGAAAAACCAGAGTGTTCTCAGGTTCACCTATTTTGTTTGTCTATCTGTACATTTTGGGACATTGTTGAGTTCTATGTTATTAGTTTTTCTCTAGTCTGAAATTCATTGTGGCTTGATCCTTGTGTTTGTATTGGTCTTGTAGATTACATCTTGGCATCCCCCCTTGTTTATTGGTTATGACTTTTGATTTCTTATTTCAAAGATCACCGTAGATTTAGCCTGTTTCGTGGGATTAAAATCAAATGTTTAATAGATTTTGGGGGAAATTGCAACAACGTACCCCAACATTTTCAATTTTTGCAGAATTTATCCTAATATTCAATTTGTGTCAACAAAGGTCTCTAACCTTTCAAAAATATGCAGTTGGGGTATAAATATTTGACCATTAGTTGTCCAGTCAGTTGATCGACCAATTTTAAAAAGTTAAAATAGTAAAGTTATATTTTATATAATAAAACAATTAAAATAAAATAATTAAATCAAAAAAAATTGAAAAACAAAAACCCTGTTCACCCCACATCAAAACCAAACCCAAGACAACTGCGAATTTGCCACCGTCGGCCATCGTCACCAAAACATTCTCGTCGAGAAATCAAAACCAAAGCCTTCATTTCTCGAATGAAAAATTTGCGGCCACTGCCACCAAAACCTTCAGGCCTCACTTCGACCCCACCTCAATAGAATTGAACAACATATCAAAGTGAGTGATCGATCTAACTTCACTTGACCCCCAAAG
>CAIGRK010296032.1:0-15722 GCA_903798315.1 Fraxinus greggii | reverse complement strand
TCACGTTTTCAACTATTATAAATATCAACTCACTTACCATTTATTATAACAACTTTAGAACATTCAATTGAGATTCTTTTTAGCTAAAATTGCATCGATCTCTCATATCATTTATTATCAAATCATTTTGGTGTTGAAAAGTTTTTGATCAAATTAAGTCTTGAAAATCATTCTATGCATCAAAATTTTTCATACCTAATACTTAACTTCATTCATTGCTATCTATTAAAGTGTTAGCATACTTCTCTTCTTGTACTCAACTTTGAATCTATCATTCATTAAGAAGAGAAGATTTCACTTGTAAATTTATTTGAATTGTGGATCGTGTTGAAGTCCCGGAAAGCTCAACGTTGTAAAAGGATTGGTGTTCCTTACTTGTAAGTCATCGAAAGTTTTGTAAAGGGTTGGATTGCACCATAAGTCAATCAATATAGTGAAATGGCGTTACTCGTGCCAAAGAGTTTGATAACGGAGGACGTAGATCATTGCGTTGGATTGAACCTCCATAATTATATTGTTTGCATTCTCTATCCCTCTTTATTTATCTCTTTCATATTCGTGCTTGCTATTTGAATTAACCTATCTAGTTATCACATACTAATTTTTAAGTTACTTTCTTGAAAAAGTTTTAAAAATCAATTAATCCCCTATTGGTTAGCTATTCTTGCGCTATCAGATGGTAACTGCATAACATAAAATCCTAGGTTCACTTCTGCAATGTCACATGAGTCATTTAATTGAACATATCAAGTGTAGTCACCTTGACCAGTGCTCTAGCATCAATAATGCTAAAATATCATTAAGTTTTTCAAAACATCACCTAGTTTTGAAGTGTGGGCTTTTTTATTTTCTAAGTTATCAAAAAAAATAAAAAATAAAAATTACATAATAGAATAATAATAATTGACATATACCTTACCAAATTGGTCAAAATCTAACATTAGATTATTAACCATATAGTCAAGAAATCTCTCTTAGAGCTGGACAAAACTCTCAAACCAAATCAGATCGAACTTGACCCCGAATCAAGCGGATTTTCTTAAGTTGAATACTCGAACGGGTATCTGAATTGAGAATCGACGAATTTGATTCGATTATCGATTCTAGATAAAAAATCGAAAAACAAAATAAGAACCGAATCTTCCTGATTTTTTTAATTTTTAATTTTAAATAAGTCAAATTATTATATTTTTTAAATAAATTTGTTAACTAATTAATTTAGTCAAAACCCAAAATACGATTTTACTATTTCTCATTTCCAACCAAGCCCAACTTAATCAAATTGACTTAAATTTTACCCAAATCTCTTATTCTACCGTAGTGTCATGTCTGACATTCTATTATTGTGAACTCGCCATCTTCATCTTTTGTGATTTTAACAGTCAAAATCTATAAAGAACTCAACAAAGGGAGGTGCAAAAGATGTCACGAGAATGAACTACGTTATTTTGTAAGAGTTAAGATTGAAAATGTCATAATCGAATTAATGTAGCATTATTGTAATATAAAAAAATTTAATTATTGTACGAAACTCGATAACTGAATGGAACCGAACCCAATGATTACATAATTAAATTTGGACCCAACGGNCAACAAAGGGAGGTGCAAAAGATGTCACGAGAATGAACTACGTTATTTTGTAAGAGTTAAGATTGAAAATGTCATAATCGAATTAATGTAGCATTATTGTAATATAAAAAAATTTAATTATTGTACGAAACTCGATAACTGAATGGAACCGAACCCAATGATTACATAATTAAATTTGGACCCAACGGTTCATTTACTAAATATTTGAAAATTCGGGTTCGATTCGATTCTCTTTAGAACCTAACCGGACCATCCTCAACCCTAATTTCTTCCCAGTTTCAGCCTTCCCCAACAGTGCACCTTATTGGGACATTGCCTATTTTTTTCACCGCCCCTTCAGTTTGAGGGAGTTTCTGTTAACTTGCATTGAAGAAGAATTTTTCTAACCTTACAAGGTACAGTTTTTTAGCAATTCACGATTGCATTGAGGATGCTCTAACGACTATAGTGATTCGATCAATGGTATGATTATCTAAACATGTTTGATCAATCAAAATCACACGACTAATCAAGACAGATTAAATATGGACTCATCAAATTAGTTTCATTGCATCATTAGTATGGACTCATCAAATTGATTTTAATGACTAACATGATAAATATTATAAAATTGAGTGACTAAATACTGAGATACGAAAGTTTAAAGACCATTGTAAACTTCAATGAGGATGAGTCATACTCTTAAAGAAGAGGTGTACTTTTAAAATTGGGTTGGTCGACTAAAAAAAATGAGGTTCGTCTCGAGCTTGTGTTTTTTTCTTTTTTAAAAAAATTTCATTATAAATCTATAATTAATTATAATTTGTATAATTTATACGTATTATAAATAATAACTAAATATTACATAAAAATAAATCTAAACTCAAAAACAAAACAATATTTTTTAAACTTTTTTTAAGACTCGGCTCTTTCCGTGACACAGGCCGACGACGAGCCCAGACTATCTCGGACTCACGTCGACGCCCCCCCAAAAAAGGGCTCGACCTGAGACTCTGCTCGATGCCACCGAGTCACGAGCCAGCCCGACTCGGACCTTTTCTGGGCCGGGCCCGGCCGCCCAGCATGTTTGACATCTCTGACCATGGCAATGTGCTTGATGAAATTATTGACAAAGATGCAATTGCTTCACTTGGCCTAAAGTTCAACGATTTTCGTGTCAATGGCTTTTTCTCAATCTATTGTATGTGTGAAAAATCGCCATCTCTTTTCTGCTCTTTTCTCAAAATTTCAACCCTATTCCTCATCGCCACCACAAATTTTGGACGATGCATTAGTCTCAGCCGCCGTCACAATCCTGAAACACCACCGCTCAAAGTCGCGGTGGTCCCACCTCCGCTCCCTCCTCAGTACCACCAGTAACCTCCTCAACCCGTCTCAGTTTTCCCAGATTGCCCTTGAAATCCGCAACAATCCTCGCCTTGCCCTCCGTTTCTTTCATTTTACTCATAGTAATACTCTCTGCTCCCATTCTCTCCTTTCCTATGCTGCCATAATTCACATTCTTTGTCATTCCAGGCTTAAGACTGAGGCCGAAAGCTTAATTCGGTTAGCCTTTAGAAAATTCCCAGAATTCCACCAGCCCAGTTCTTCAAGCCCGGCTCCGATTTTGGAAATCCTGATCAAAACATATACGACCTGTGGTTCTGCACCATTTGTGTTTGATTTGTTAGTCAAAGCTTGTTTAGAGTCGAAAAAGATCGACCAAGCTCTTGAAATATTTAGAATTTTGAACTCCAAGAATGTGTTTGTAAGAACTAATACTTGTAATTCTTTGATTGAGTTGGTGTCCAAGAGACGAGGTTGTTTTGCTGCATATGATCTGTATAGGGAAATTTTTTGTTTTGATGGTAAAAATGGTGTTTACCATAGGAGAGGAGTAAAATGCTTTTTTCCGAATGTGCATACGTTTAATTTATTGATGGTTGCATTTTACAGAGAAAGTTTGGTGGAGAATGTGGAGGAGGTATGGAAAGAAATGGGAAGATTGGTTTGCACACCGAATTCATATAGTTATAGTGTTCTAATGGCGGTGTATTGTGACAATGCGAGAATGGAGGATGCCATAAGGGTATGGGAGGAAATGCAGAATAAATGTGTGAAGCGTGATGCAGTGGCTTACAATACACTTATTGATGGGTTTTGTGGGATTGGAGAGCTTGGGAGGGCCGAAGAGATTTATAGAGACATGGTAATGAGTGGTGTGGAAAGTACTAGTGTTACTTTTGAAAATCTCATAAATGGGTATTGTAAGATTGGGGATGCTGATTCTGCAATGTTATTGTATAAGGACATGTGTAGGGAAGGTTTTAATCCAGATAGTTTGACGGTTGATGCAGTTACTAGAGTGCTCTGCGATAAGGGCGACAGTTCTACTGCTTTGGATGTTTTGATGGTTCTATCAAGGAAACATGATGTTATTCCGAAGAAGGAGAGTTTCCAAGTTTTGATAAAATGTTTTTGTCACCAGGGGAAGATGGAAGAGGCTTTAAGGCTTCAGGCAGAGATGGTAGGGAAAGGATATGAACCAGATTCGGAGACATATGGTGCTTTTATTGATGGTTATTTGAAACAAGGGAATGAAACAATGGCTGATAAATTGAGGAAAGAAATGCTTAACAAGTAAGTTTCCTGGGAGAAGAAATAGAGACGATATCATTCTTCAAGTTTACACCATTTGCAGCACTTTTGAGCAGAGTCATTTTGCTGGAAAGTGCAAGCTTCTAGTTGAAGCAAAGTAAGTTGCTGGCAATCTTCTAGGAGCTTGGTCTTATATATTTTGTGTTTTATATTTTATGATGAGAGCATAATTCCTTGAATACCTGCTAACAAGATATTTTTCTTAGACTGTGGACCTTTATGAATTGAATTTTCGTTAACATATGGAATCTGACAGTATGATTCTTGGCATTTTCAAAATGTTTATCGGCTTTTATCTATCATATTTTGCAAATGCTAGGCGCATGGATGAATATCCGACAAAATGTTGATTTAATGTATATTCTACATCTTGAAACCAAGTCAACTTTGGTGCCACTTAAAGATAATGAAATGAATGAACAAAAAGCACTAATGCCTAATCCAAGGAAAGACTCAGGTTGTCGTATGCCTCGGAGACCCTAACATGTCACGTTTCAATATTTGTACTGATTCACTTATAGTGTATATAGTTTAAGGTGTATGTTGAGTTCATTAAATAATATAATCCAATTCCAAGCCCGAGGGCATGCATCTAAGCTCTTCGTTGAGCTACATATTACTTTTGCTTCTATTTTTATTATTTAATAATATTAATTTTTTGCTAGATCTACCATTAATGGTAGTGCATTTGGTCAATCAAGTATTTTTGAAGCCTAAAGTGTATGCTTGCACGTAATCAATAGAACTCTATGGCTGCTGCGGATATTTATTTTGAGGAGGAATTTCTTAGTGATCTAATACAACAGTATAACGTCTGGTAGCTATGTGGTC
Organism: Fraxinus greggii; assembly: GCA_903798315.1. NCBI lineage: Eukaryota > Viridiplantae > Streptophyta > Magnoliopsida > Lamiales > Oleaceae > Fraxinus > Fraxinus greggii. Next base: position 10,664 of record CAIGRK010296032.1, on the reverse strand, counting down.
AAAATATTTTCTTGGTTTATGAATTTGATAGTTGCCCCTGCACTAATGCTTCTCCAACTGGATGTTTGGGGTCTGCTCAGGTGTTTTTTGCTACTAATAACTAACGAGAGATACTGCTGGAAAAGTCTGCTGAGCCTGAAATTAATGAAATATATTTTTCTACTTTTGTAAGTTTTTATTTTATTGGGAAGATTGTATAGCATATGTTAAATTTTTCATGAGTCTCAATATGCTAAATCATCAAACATTTGGAAGTTTTCTGTTGTTCATTTCGAATTGTATCACCAACCTGTAAAACTTCTCTTGATGACAGTCCATCCTGCTTCACATCTTAGCTGTTTTCTGCTAAATGGCATTTCTAGTGGGAACTAATTGTGTACAGATATATGGACTTCTGGTTGGAGGATCTAGGCCATTTTTATATTAAAGATTCTAAATTCTTCGACATATATTGGATCCAACATCTTCTGTTCTGCTTGCTGTTTTCATCGCAACTGTAGGTTTGGCTCAATCAAATATGTGGAAAGCCTAGATTGATGGTGGTCCTAGTGGAGCTTGTTGGTTACCAAAGGTTTCCTTGGAAGCAAAACACTTCATCTCTGGGCATCTTTAGTAATAATGTGACTATAATTTGCATTTATGTATTTTATAGTTGTATCGGGTACACTAATTTATTTGGGAACTCCACTTTAAATAAAATGAAGATGATTGAAATCAACATAGACTCCTAAACACATTTTTATACCGTAGAATGTATACTGTGATCTCTAATTTTGATGTCCTTAGTATTGTTCATAATTTCCTTTTTATTGATACAAAAAAGGGTGTTCAGTTCCCGGAATTATTAACACGGAAACACTTTTCATTGGTTTAATTGATGAAACTTAGTAAGAATCGAGTTGGTGATCTATATTATGTTCATCAGAGGCAGCTCTTTTTGCAAGTCTGCAACTTGGACGTTTCTCACTTATTCTTGTACAACATAACAATAGGGCTTACAAGAGTGAAGTAAGAACAACTGATGCAAAAGATTACTATTTCTCAACATTAGCATATAATGTAGAGTCTTACAACAGAATTTCTCAGCTGGAATTCCATATTACTTTTCAAAAGAATAAAGGGGTTCCCCTCTATGTTTTGATATGTTTTCATTGAGCTTGTTTTACTGAATGTGTAGCTTTTGGAGTGGCAAGTAATTGTATTTTCCATGCGTGTTGTCTTATGCAGCTGTTCTAACTTCTAGAATTTAAAGAAATTACATATTACTACTTTTTTTTCCAGGATGGGGGCCATGCCGTGGGGTCTTCATCAGAATATTTTCATTATTCAATTACAATTCCAGCGAGACTAGTGGTTTTTTGGTTGACTGCCATTGCAATTCAAGCATGTTTGTCTTCATGCCTCTTATTTTGGGGGAAGGAACATATTTTGGGGGAAGGAACATGGAAACATGCACCAGGATTTCTTTGACACACAAAAAAAAAATGTTATTCAAATTTTCATATAGGAATATTTTCCTATAAGATTACCTCCACCACATACGTACAACATCCAACAGACTACTAATTCTAGAATCCCATGTTTTTAGATGATAGAGAATTAATGTCAGAGAGCAGAAAGTAGCCAAAGATTGAAAAGAGATGAAGCTACTGAGAGAAGCCATGACAAGAATGCCATTGTGGCAGATATCTGATATCTACTGCATAACCTTTGAGGACAAAATGGTTCATCGGCTCTGAGCAGAAGATCAACAATGCTTGCGCTTGAGCTGGCTGCAGCTAATGTGAGAATGGACGAAACCTATTTATTGAAAAAAACTTTGTTATGCTTTAAAACCAGTATCTCTATACATGGATCAGAGAACAGGAATTACCAAGTCTCCTACAACAATGATGAGCAATATTCCCGACTGACGAATTGAGCATTTAACCAGGATGGTGTATGCGTCGAGGAGCGCCAACGTGAAACTCCAAGGTATGACCAAGCCCATGACTGTTACCAAGAAGCTGTGATTTTAACGTGGAAACAGAAGAAACTTATTGCATTTTCCTAATGAAGACATAATGTCTGAGACTCTGAGTCAGCAAATAATAAGTTGGCTGGCCTTTCTACCCAAAACCATAAAAGGTAAAAACAACTTAACCGTATCATGCTGTTACTAGTATAAACTTTGACAAGTGAAAGAGCTTTTCATTCAGTTGCTGCCATCATAATAGCCTTATAGCCTTATTCTGCCATAACATTAGCCTTATTTTGTTTGTGCATGAGTATTACGTTAAATATATAAAAACAAGCTGTAGTGATTCCTTATAATTTTGTGGGACCAGATTCCCTATGGTACCTCTCTCCATTTGTGTTGGTGTTTTAGACAGTAGGTTTGGCATATTTGTTGCTCAATTGGTACTTGTCTTGTGCTCAACGCTCTTTAACTATTCAATATCAGGAATTGCAAGCTAACTTATTGCAAAGGATCATGTCCTGAAATTTACCCCTCAAGTTCTGAAATGGCGAATGACGAATAAATCTGATGGATTTCTAATGTTTATCTTTCAGATATTTTGGTTATCATACGGTTAAAGAACAGAAGGTAACTGCTGGCGCAGATGGGGATGTAAATCTACATGCAAAGATGCATATGCAGAAAGAATTGTATCAGTACTAAAATTTACCAAAAGGTTGTATAGCTGTAGAACCCAACTCCTAATGACATGAAGAAAAGAGAAGCTGAAGAGAAGATGATCTGACCAAGTCTCAGAGCAAAGCTTGCACACGTTCCTACAGAACCCGGCACAGAATCCATGGCCACGTGACTTGTTTCAAGGGATCTAAATCGACAGAACCACCTCAAGGAAAGATGGCGATTGCCTTTTTTTGTTTGCAAACTCATTATATACTTCGAATTGAATTCTAAATCTTTCCAAACGTTGCATCAAACCCATCACTAAGTTCTTGAACATAATCCACCAATCTGTGCATTCAAGAATTCTCAAGAAGTTTGTTTCATATCATGCCTCTTTTATAAGATTTCATCTCAGTTTGAGTGATGATCGGACTATAAAAGAGTCGATATGGAAAAATGGGAAATCTGTGGTAGGAGCATGCTTGCGAGTTACTTCAAGTGTGCTTGTTTTCTGTCTTGAAAGTGTTATTCTTGTTGGAAGATTTGGATGTCTTAACTGAGTGCTTCACTGGAATTTTGATTCATGAAGTGCAATGTTTTGTTGGTTGAAAATGAATTTCAACGGGTAAAAATGGCTTTAATCGTGTTGGATTTGACACTTTGATTTCCTTACCTTTTCCATTATTTTCTTAAATAAATGGCTATCATTTGGTCACTGCCGACATTAAATATTGCTTGATCATGGAAAATATGCGATAACTATTTATTTATTGCCGTTGTGGTTGTGTGTATTATTGCTAGCTACAAGAAAAGACAAGTCCTTAGTTAGGCTCCTAATCTGAATATGATATATATTATAACCAGGGAATGCAATGTACTATCATGTAGCAAAAAGAAAGGACATGGACCATCTACCATGGGACCTCTTTTTAATTAGGATTCCTTATAGCCTAGATGGTTCAAGGAGGATTAGTGGCTGGAATCACACCTTGATGTGTATCACATACATGTAATTTGACACAAATTTGTGGCACATTCATATGTTAGTCGAAAATATACTCGTACTTTAATAGTACGCTAAATGTCTTTTATTATGTTCAATCACATGTATCAAGCATGCATTAAAAGGTAGTATATGATACAAGAGTAGTAATTTGGTTAGGTGAATCGTATAAATACTAAATGGTATCAAAGTTACATACTAAAAGCTTGTTGGATGCTTTCCAAAAGGAGTTATATTGGTGATAAAGAGTGTAAAGAATTGATGGCCTATTTAATTTCTCGACAATCATTGCATTTCTAGAGTATTTATAGAAGTAAAATTGCAGTTACGGTATCAAATTTTTCATTCAGGGGTAGATTTTTTAATCCTTTTATTTGTGCTATTCATGGTGTTAAATCTTTCAAAATATTACCGTTGAAATTCAAACGGAAGGAACCTGTTAGTTTGACCGTTAGTTGACTTTTGATTAATTTTGACGGGTAAAAGTATATTTTCCATAAAAACATAATTATGATAATTAAATCAAAAATTTAAAATAAAAATTCTGTACCCCGACCCGAAACACCCCCCTCCCGCAAAACGAGTAGCCATCACCACCTCCAATTGGAACACAGACCGACGGGCAATATATGAGGCCGAATAGAGGTCACTGGCACTGATGAGAGACTGGACATGGTTGTGGAGGTTGAGGAGAGAGCCAACAAAGGCAGAGGTAGAGTCGAGGAGACGATCTTATTGGGGTCGTTGGGTTTTGATGGGGCGGGATTGGAGCGTAGGGGCTCTATGCGTGCGCGACGCTTGCGGCGACGACGTTCAGCAGCTACCTCCTCGACGGAGGAGAAGCCGTAGGAGCATACAGGTGTAGATGTTGAGGAAGTAGTATTAAATTGATTATTTAAGCTATTTTTGGTGGAATTGGGGGATTGACACTTGACAACGGTTGATGTCGGCGGCGACAGAAGCAAAGGAGGACTGGAACGGGGATTTATTTTCTAGATGGTGCTGTAGCGTCGGTCGCTAGTAGCAGTGGTAGTGGTAGTAGTTTTGGGTGGGTGCGTGGAGAAGAAGATGAATAGTGTGTATTTTTTTGATTTAATTATTCATATATTATAATTGTGTTTTTTGTTGAAAAACGTAGCATTTTAGAATTAGGAAAAATTATGGTCTATGTAATTTTTTAATCAACTGACAGTTTCCTTTTATTTGGACTTTAATGGCGATTTTGTAGTCAACTCACAGTTTTCTTCTATTTGGTTTTTAATTGTGATATTTTGAAAGATTTGATATCATGGATGGTACAAATGAAATATTTGAGCAAAGTCTGCTACTAAACGAAATGTTCGATACTTTGGATGCAATTTTCCCATTCATATATTCATAATCTTTCTATGCGAGTCTTGAGCAAACATTTGATTTAAAAATAAAAAATAAAAATTAAGTTCTTGTTTGGTTTCCTTAAAAATCAGATTTTAATAAAAGCTGATGAAATTTATAATCGAAAAAATTGTTAAAAATTATAGATTTCATGTTAAACTAATTGTTAACTTCTTTTTAGCTAAATCAAACGGAAACTAAATGTCCAAATGAGATATTTTTCTCGTGTTCAAACACAACAAAATTAAATATAAATAATATTTTCATTTTTCAAAAGGGTACAATCTTGAAACCAGCCAGCTAGGGAAGTCAGAACGACGTCGTTCTGTTAACGGTGCTCAATAATACAGCACAAGGAAATTAAGAAGCGAAGGAAAGAGAGAAAAAGTGAAATATGGCCCATGCAGGTCTCGAACCTGCGACCTTCGCGTTATTAGCACGACGCTCTAACCAACTGAGCTAATAGGCCACGTTGACGTGCAAGTTTTATAATATACTTATAAGAATAGGTTAGTGTGCTTGGTGCAAGGGGAAAAAAAAAATAATTTATATTGACATTGTCTATCGTAGGGTGGCAAATTAGTCGACTAGCTTGTCGGCTCGTCCGAAGCTCATGGCCCATGGGCATGCCTAGTCTACCACATCCACATGTAAAACATGTTTTAAAATTTAAATAATCTTAATATATTTTTATTTGAGATAAGTCTTGACAGTTTGTAATTATTATTTCAATATTTTTTGTTTGTGATAATTATAATGAACACAAATTCAAAAGCTATTCTTAAAGTTGGTGAAAGTTGTGAATGTCTTTCGAAGATATGTTCGGTAGTTGTCAATAATATATTAATATTATTATTGATTATTATTGATGACATCTCAATTGACTATAATGCCATAATGTCATTGGTGCGACCACGATTATTCAATTTTTGATCGTCGATTAAAAATGTTTTGCCCTTTTTATGTCTTCCTTAAAGATAATCACTATATGAGGTTGTATTAAATTATAATATCAATAAAGTGAATTTCATGTTCATATATTAAATTGATCGTATCATTTTACACATCACTTGCCACATAGACTGGTAATCGTCTAAATAAAATTATTCTAATTTCTCTTTGAGATCTTACATGAACATCACGATCTTTTCCCAATTCTCTGCACATTTTTTGGACATAGAATCAATCACCACCCTGTATTTTGGTAATCGAAGTTAAAACTTCATACAAAAATTGATACCATGACAAAATTTTATATTAAATCCAAGCAATGAACAATGCATGAAAGGTTAAAGGTCCAAATGATTCATTTTTCATTGTATAACTACACAATACTCTACTCCTTCCCCTTTCTTAAAGGTCCAAACGTGATGCATAATAAGCTTTCATTCTGAAGAACCCAAAATTGGTTACTTGCTTATCAACTTCAATACAATATTCTCCTCTCTGATAACGAAATTTTACAGTTATGTGACCCCGAGTAACAGGCATAAGAGCAGAACAATCAGTCTGATCGTCTCTCTCAAATCCACAGTGGCAACTTAAAAGAGAGAAACATCTGCGGGAGGTCCATAGAAGCTCTTCCATGAAAAAGGTATAATCCATTTTCCAGCTTCATTGCCTGAACAAATCAAACAATGCAAGTTAATATGGCATCATTAGAGCGAGTATATCAACATAAATACGTGGAAAGCGCACGAATTTGGTCAAATATTCACTGCAACTTCTTAATAAGTGAGGTTCCTAGAATCTCATCCCAATGGTATAAAGACTTTCAACTTTCACTTTCAACGAGACACGAAAACAAAAATTGATTCGCAGAAAACCAGACGGGCCATTAGTCAAGACTAAAAACTATCCTGTAGGAGGCTCACATAGTTGCGCTGCATTTTTGGCAGTCAGAAAGCTAAAAAAGAGAACATGTCAAAGGCCTAATATATGAGTTTTTCAGTCGAACTATAAGGTTCCTTCCAGTTTTATAAAACATGTAACCAATTCATAGTCACAAATCATATAGAAGGTAAATGGAGAATATGTGAAGTACCGAAATTGCAGGAGACTCTTTCCTCCTTGGTTTAAACTTTACATCCTAATCCATAGGTGATTTTTTTAGCTTTACAACCAAAACGTAACTTGCAAAGGCATAATTGAAATAGTTAAATAACACATCACGCAGCCATAACAAACAAATGAAAACAAAGATTGTGGAAAATGTAGACGGGAGTCAGAAGAGGTAAGGAAACAATGAGTTGAAATTTAAGATCACCTAACTTACCATGGAATTCATTCTGGCTCAGCCCCGTAAGTTTGCTTGCTGCTTCAGCCAAGTGGAAAGCTTCAGGTATATTGTCTCCCTCCGAGCAATAACATAGTAAGCAAGTAACCTTTAAACCTTTCGCCTATCCAAAAAATATAGCAACTATAAAATCAGCGATGCAACATGTTTCAGATTCAATTATCTAAAAGACACGAATTTTACGTTCATCAAGTGATTCATATCCTATAAAATTACTATTTGTCAATGTCCACTTGTATGGGTACAAAAATAAACCGATATGGTTATATAAATTACTTTACCGACGAATGTTGACGTGGAAGAGGATGAAAATCTTCGAGGGCAACGAATTCCTCTAGACTGAGAATACCTAGGCCATTACATTGTTTATAGAGATTTCCAGATCGAGCGGCTAAAATGATAAGGATGAGAATTGGTTGCCTATTAAAAACTTCAACTATGAAACACAATGCGTACAGGTGACACCTTGTAAAACTAGATAGATAGCACAAACATCTCAAATCCTAAAACAGTTATAAATATGCAAATTACAAGACTTGATACATGAATAACCAAAATGAAACAAGGAAATTGGATAGTCAATAAATTCTTGGAGGCTTGGTTCATTTGAGATTACAAAAGCCAAGGGAAGTGAACATTTACGAGGGGAATGGAGAGAATGAAGGGCGACCAATATATGATACAAAAAACACGTCATACAGCTTTAGAGAATTCACTTCCCTTCCCTTCCCCTTTACTTATTTATTGGAATAAAGAAGATTTAATTCTCCATTTCCTTCCCTTCCCCTCCAAAACCATCAGATTGAACAGCGCCTCTAAGGAGACTGATATAATCATTTTTCTGAAACTCAACATTTGTCTTTGCCCCATCTGAAGTCAAATACACTAATTAACAGACAATAGAACAGATAGTGTGAAAATAAGGTGGAGACGAGCAGGGCATGCCTATGAATTAAATCTTGCAAAGTAGAAGATTATTCATTGTCCACAAAACATAAATTTTGAATCACCTTAAGGCAAGAAAACAGTGCAGCAAAAGGCAAACTTGGGTAGTAATCTTCATCTCCTAGCTCTTCGAAAGGCAAGTCTTCTTCCAACATGGAACCCCCTTCAACTAAGGTGTTAAGATACTTCCACATTCTCTGAGAAGGATTATACTCCTGCAACCTGTTCCATCCAAGCCTCTCACAGTCTTCATCTGTTCCATCCATACCTGAAGTAGAGAGGTAAAATATCTGCAAACCACTGGTATAAATAACCACGGAGTCAATTAACGTTATCAAAATGCATAAACTCTAAATTGGCTGCATACAGCAATAACCACTCAAAGATCAGATAACGAAAAATTAATTCTATAAATCAAATCATTTTGAACAATCTGCTAATATAAAAATACTTTAGAAATTTATCATCAGCAAACAGTCAAATTGGATTAGGTAATGAGTAATTACATTGAAAACACCATTATATCAAACAAAAAACTTCTGGAGCAAATTTCCAGAGAAGTTTTCAATGAAAGAATGAGTGCCTATGTGCTTGGCTGGCAGCGAGTATGCAAGTTGTTTGCCTTCGTGTGCACGCGCGCACGTGTGCAGTCATGCGTGAGAGAGATATTTCCACCGCCTATAAATCTCAAGTCACCATGATCATTCGAATATCACACTTTTAGGGAGAATTTACGAAATATTAAATTCTACATTTTTTTTTATACAATATACAAAACTCAACTATTAGTACCTTGACAGGTCAATGGAGTGCCAACGCCCAAAATCCAAGCTGGAAAGGATGATGACGTGCCTCTTCCCATTATCAGCTGCGAAATTTGCTAAATTCTTAGCGTACTCTACCATCATGCCCTGTTTGAGAAGCCATTACACGTAAGTGCCACCTACTTCTCCATGAATATGGTTCAGACATAACAAGAAAAATAATTAACTCATAACCCTATATCTTACTCCAAGCACATAAGAAAGGTAGCTAAAAGGCACGAGTACATCATAAAATCCTAAAAATCCAAAGTCATATTTATATGTGAGCTAGTTATGTAACCAACTACATGTGCTTACAACTTATCTTGAGGGAATAACCAATTGGTAAAGGCTTACATCATCGCTTTTCGTCACTTTTACACACCACATTTCCATAATAGTTCGACTTCAACTCTTTATAATAATTGTGCTTCGCATTAATTAACATGTTTCTATATGTTATTCACGAATTGACAAAACAGCCCTAAGCTTAAGAAAGTATAAATTACTTTTATCTTCAAACATATTCTGATATTTAACTTATTTCTTACTTCTAAGGAAGAAAAGTTGCTTATTCTGGAACTAACTCTACCTTCCTATCAAAATAAGTTACTTTTTATTTACTTATATGTAAACTTTCTAACCAAACCATAAAATAACAAAATAAAACTTAAATGACAATAGAGAATCATTACCTTAACAACCGGAGACCGCTGCTGTACAAGTGACAATGCACTGGATGAAGACTCGTAAGCTGCCAGTTTTAACCAAAATAATTACAGTCACTTGCAAAATCAATAAAATCAATACATAATAAAAATTCAAACAAAGTTTTTTTTTTTAAAAAAAAAGAAGAAGAAGACCTTCGAGTGGGAGTGTAAGATCGCCAGGAGGCGAAGGCCAATAAGCATCATTGCCAACACAAGAAAGAATATTCGGATCGTCTAAATACCCGATTTTCTCCGCTTTTAACGACGATATCAAGAGATCCACCGCAAGTTGCCCAACGTTACCAATCGATAACGCGGGCTAAAAATAGAGAAACGTCAAAATTAATTAATGAACATAAAAACTCAAATGTGGAAATGAAGTGATAATGAAGCCCTAGAAACAAACCAGAATTAAAGTGGAGCAATTTTGGTCTACTTCTTTTCCTTCTTCAACATAAAACTCCATTTTCGTGGGATTTGTGCGTGTTTCAGCGTTGATTTTTTATTGGTGCTTTACTGCGTAAAATTTGATTGAAGAATGCTTGGAAAACAAGTTGAGCTGGAACGAGCCGCAAACAACTTTTTTTTTTTTTTTTAATCCAGTGTCCCAGCTTCGCCCGACTATATCCTGGACCCCAAGCGTCAAGTCCCTCATCTGCTCGGGAAAGGTAAACTTTCTTTCTTTTTTTTTTTTTTGCCTTGAGTTGGGTTTATTAATTATTTTGAGCCCGAGGAAATATGTGGAAATCAGTGTTCAAAATAGCTTAATGTGTGGCGATGCGTGGATGCCAAACAATGGGCTAGGCGAGCAAAGGCAAGGCTTTTGAGTAAAAAAAAACGTAAAAAGGGGTTTTCTTATTTTAATATTATTTTAATTTTTAATCAATCGAAAAATCATTTAATAATTAAAAAT
>CAIGRK010295837.1:0-10407 GCA_903798315.1 Fraxinus greggii | reverse complement strand
GGGATTAAAATCAGATTAAAATTGAAAAACTAGCCGTTATTGTTGACTTTTGTGAGATGATGAGAATTCACAACGGCCATATTTTCAATTTTAATTGGCTTTTAATCTGTACCAAACAGGCCCTTAATATACATTGAACAGTTTCGATCTACTATCCTCAATAGACATGATAAAAATTTCCTACTACACAATCTTAATCCGGGTTTGATCTACATTCTAAAAAAAAACCTTTCTTTTAATATTTATTTTTAATTACATAATTTTCAATAAAATAATATAATACATAAATTTTTTAAAAAAAAAATTTAATCACATATTTTTTATTAATATTTTTTATCATATCACTATTTAAAATGCATTATATTTCTTTAGAATATGGATCGAATGAGGCTTTTCTAGGGGCATTTTACGAAGTGGTGTGGTGCAGATAAACAACCTCAAGTGCATCGGTCAAACCACAAGGGCCCACTAAAGCGACCCAAACGTCTTATTTATCAGACACATTCTAGTACCACCTGTCTTCGTCCTTTGCTTACTTGAAACGGCAGCTTACCAAATATTTCCACTACAAACTCCTGCTTTTCTTTCTCTTTCCACACCCTTCGTGCGTCACTGCGTGACTCTCTCTCGATAATCACGCACATGCAGACCATCGTATGTATCTACGTATGTTTGTATGTACACCTCACTGTAGGTGAGCCCACAGCTGAAGGAAGAAATATATTGAACTCGGTATGGAAGAAAAGAACTTTTGAAAGGAAACTTAATTTCTTAAACTGGGATTTTTATTTTTGGGCTAAGCCAATTGCTGATTGTTTCACGGTTATGTCCTCAACTAAAATTTTGATAAATTTTATAAATCTTAATGAATTTCGTAAATTTGAATAAATTTTCACAAATAAGGTAAAATTTCAAAAAATTTGATTATATATATTTTTAAGCTTCATATCCATCTAAATCTTTTAAAAGCTTGATCATATATATTAATGAAATCTTTATAAATTTAATAAGATACTCAAAATTATAAAGAATTTCATTAGAATTCATTAAAATTTTTAGTGGGACACCTCTCTAAATTTATAAGGATGTTTTAAATTCATCACAATCTGACACCCTTGATGAAGGACGAAAGCCTTTGTTGATATGATCCTCTGCATCCGTAACATTCTGCAATTTTTTGTTTTAGCTCATTAATGAAGCAGTCGTCTGTTACTGTGATTAATGTGGTTTGATTTATCAAGTTTTTAGGAGTGTCGTTTTATTTATTTGGCGGGATTTTAGTTTTATTTGTAAAGCTGTTGTTGGGGAAAGGGTAGAAATAGAACTGGTGAAAATGCCTGGTCGAAGTAGTAGAGGGATACTTTTTAGCAGACTTTATTCGTTTTCGTGTTTTCGATCGCCATTTAAAGATGAACACAACCAAATTGGGCAGAAGGGTTTTTCGAGGGTTGTATATTGTAATGAACCTGATAATCCAGAGCAGCTTCAACTTACGTATAGGAGCAATTATGTTTCTACAACTAAGTACAACGCGTTTAATTTTATTCCCAAGTCATTGTTTGAGCAGTTTAGAAGGGTGGCAAATCTATATTTTCTTGTTGTAGCTTGTGTTTCGTTTAGTCCCCTGGCACCCTACACAGCTAATAGTATTCTCGCGCCTTTGCTTGTGGTGATTGGAGCGACAATGGCCAAGGAAGCAGTCGAAGACTGGAGGCGCAGGAAGCAGGTTTTAATTTTTATTACTTTTCCGAGGTTCTCTACCTACAGTTTCTTTTATGTTTCTGCCTTTTCGTGTGCTTTACCCTTAGTACTTTTTGAGTGTATATTTCGGTTGATAGTGCTAAATTTTTTAAACTACTTGTAATTTTGCGAGAGCATGGGCCTCTGTTCAATGAAGAAAGGTAGGAATTAGGTTTCCCAACTAACCATTTATCACCAGTGGCTGTGGTGACAAACAACTTCTTTAGCTTAATGGCTGTTCATTTTTTCTTTCTCGTTTTTTTTTCTGTTTCTGTTTAGCATGTTGAGGTCATCGCACATTTTTTTTTTTCACTTTTCAATCCCGTTTACTATTTTATTGTGTTTTTGCTTTATTTTCTGTCAGTTGCCTTGGTTGTCGAGAATATATAACACTCGAAGATGAACTTGTAATAGGTAAAAGAATCAAAGAAACTTGTGGTTTTGGTGAAATATGAGCTATCTAATAAAAGTTCTGTTTTTGCTTCTTAATTTCTTTATACATGAAATAGAAAGACTGATGAAAACCACTTCAAGCTTGAGACTTTTTTAGCCATCTGTGCTTGGTCCACATATTTACTTCTTTAGTGCCTAGCACAAAGACAATATTAATGAAAGTAAAAATAGTTCACGTCCTTTTTCTGTGAACTTATTGATTAGCACAGACTTTAGCAGCATATCAACTTTGTTGAGTTCTGTTCTCTAAAGCTCAGCTCCATAACCTTCCTTTATGTGTGCCGTTGTTTGTTAGAGTATAGATTTTTATCTGTTCGTTCTTTTTATTATAACATAGCTTTAAATTTCTTTACGTATCTTGATTCATTGAATTCTTTTCAGGATATTGAGGCCAATAATAGGAAGGTCGAAGTTTATGATGGGGATCATAATTTTCAAGAAACCAGATGGAAAAAATTACGAGTTGGGGATCTTGTGAAGGTATATAAGAATGAATATTTTCCTGCTGATCTACTGCTTCTTTCATCAAGCTATGGGGATGGGATTTGTTATGTTGAAACTACGAATCTAGATGGAGAGACTAATCTGAAGGTGAAGCATGCTTTAGAGGTTACAGCTTCTCTGCATGATGACGATTCTTTTCAGCAATTTAAGGCAGTTGTCAAATGTGAGGACCCAAATGAAGATTTCTATGCATTCGTTGGAACTCTGTTCTATGATGGTGAGCAGCATCCTCTGTCAGTGCAACAGATCCTTCTGAGAGATTCTAAACTGAGGAATACTGATTATGTCTATGGTGTGGTGGTTTTTACTGGTCATGACACAAAAGTTATGCAGAATGCTACAGGTCCTCCTTCCAAGAGGAGCAAGCTCGAGAGAAAAATGGATAAAATAATATACATCCTTTTTAGTACGTTAATTTTGATATCTTTTTTAGGATCTTCCTTTTTTGGAATTCAAACTAAGAATGATATTGTTGATGGAAGGTTAAAGAGGTGGTATCTTCGACCAGACAAACCAACTGTGTTTTATGACCCGAAAAGAGAAGCACTGGCTGCATTTTTTCATTTCTTGACTGGGCTTATGTTGTATGGATATTTGATTCCAATATCACTCTATGTATCTATCGAAATTGTAAAGGTTTTACAGAGTATTTTCATTAATCGAGACCCGGATATGTATCATGAGGATACAGATAAGCCAGCACGTGCAAGGACTTCCAATTTGAATGAGGAACTTGGTCAAGTTGATACAATCCTTTCCGATAAAACGGGGACTCTGACATGCAATTCCATGGAGTTTGTTAAATGTACGATAGCCGGCATAGCTTATGGTCGTGGCATGACAGAAGTAGAAAGGGCACTAGCAAAGAGAAAAGAGAAGGCAGTACCTGACTCTGGGAACACTTCCTCTAATGTACAAGAGTCTAGTGATGGCCACACTGACTTGGGAAAATCAATCAGAGGTTTCAACTTCAAAGATGAACGCATTATGAATGGTCATTGGGTTAATGAACCTCATGCGGATGTGATACAGAAGTTCTTTAGAGTGTTAGCACTCTGCCATACAGCCATTCCGGATGCCAATCAAGAATCTGGTGAAATTTCCTATGAAGCTGAATCGCCAGATGAAGCTGCCTTCATCATAGCTGCAAGGGAACTTGGCTTTGAGTTCTTTAAAAGAACCCAAACTGACATCTCTTTGCATGAATTTGATCATCGGAGTGGAAGAAAGATTGACAGGTGCGTTCCTTTTGAAATATTTTATGTTCATTTTCTTTCGGTAATTCTATTATTATGATGTTAGAACTAGAGTGCGAAGATACTATTAATAGATTTAGAATTCTTAAGCCTAAATCATGCGATAGACTACCCACTCTAATAATTCGTACTCGACCATTATGGGACACACTGTTTAAGTCACTGCATCCCACGATCCCACGGTCAACTGATGTTTTACGTAACACCAATGTAGAGGGCTATTCTAAATGTTTTGGAACATGTAGTCTTATTTGTTGGACTTTGGGGGTAAACCAACTGTTGGGAGAAGAAAGCTAATAATCAAAATAATGTGTTTTTGACTACACTAATAAAAAAAAAGATGCAACTACATAAATTAAAGGAGAACAAGATGGTTTATTAATTAGTGAATCTTGTTGGAAATGGTTTATTAATTAGTGAATTGGGTCAACGTTGAGCTCCAATTTTAGTGGGACCTGTACTTCCATTTTAATGGGACCAAACATATTCACGTTTTACTCCACGAGGTGATTAATGTGATATATTTATTTATTGAAAAACATTTAGAATTGAATAAATATTTGATGTCGAGTAACCCAGTGAAAATTATAAACTAATGAAGAATTTGATTTATTGGAAATTGATAAACACTTATCCTACATATGAAAGTTAGGAAACTTTGGTGTGATTTATATAGTAGAAGTTTGTAAATTGAGTTTGGGCCTTAAAGGGTACCAATAGTCTTTGGAATTGGAGGCTTATATCCTATTAGGTTCGGTCCTAAGCTCACGCGCACGCCGCCTTCTGGCCTGCTCGACTCGGCACGTGCCCGAGCCTGAGTTCAGTTCATGTTCGGGTGGATTCTTTGTGCTATATTATCTTTTGGAAAAAAATTTATTTAAATTTTTTGGGCCAAATTTTTTTGGGCCAAATTGTAATAAAACAAATTCTTGGGTACTTAATGAAATTAATTTTTATTGGCTTATTTTTGGGTAATTTTTTTGGTCTAGATCGTCTATTAACCGATGTAACAAACATTTTTTAATAGACTTAACAGACACAGTGTTTTATACTTAACAGACGTAACAAACATTTTTTAACAGACTTAACGGACACAGTGTTTTATACTGAACAATGCTATCTGTCGATATAATTGTCCATGGGCGATTAACACAACCCTTGTGTGATACTTAGATGACAAATGAATTCCCACCTATTAATATAGTTACGAAGGACTAGTCCTAATTGGGACAGTTTCAATAAGATAATCTGCATTAGCTATGCTCAAAGAGAAAAAAAAAAAAAAAATCGATCGGCAGTGGCCTTACGCAAAAGAATACGAAACAAACGNTATACTTAACAGACGTAACAAACATTTTTTAACAGACTTAACGGACACAGTGTTTTATACTGAACAATGCTATCTGTCGATATAATTGTCCATGGGCGATTAACACAACCCTTGTGTGATACTTAGATGACAAATGAATTCCCACCTATTAATATAGTTACGAAGGACTAGTCCTAATTGGGACAGTTTCAATAAGATAATCTGCATTAGCTATGCTCAAAGAGAAAAAAAAAAAAAAAATCGATCGTCAGTGGCCTTACGCTAAAGAATACGAAACATACTCCGATTTAAAATTAATTCCTGGAGAGCCTCCGATTTGCTTCTGAATGGAATCTGTTATTATGTTCTCCATTCTACTAACGGATCTCAAACAGTCAAAAATAAAGTATCAATTATTTGTATTTGTCTTTGATATCATGATATGACGTTTTTCCAGGTCATATAAGCTTCTTTACGTCTTAGAGTTCAGCAGTGCTCGGAAAAGAATGTCTGTAATGGTAAAGAATGCAGAAAACCAGTTGCTGCTCCTATGCAAGGGTGCAGACAGGTTTCCCCCTAAACACAGTACTCTTGGCTTGTTTACTGTGCAAATGTGGTATAAATCTTTCCTTTTCCTGTTTCTTTGGTTGTGTGTCCTCTATTCCATCCAGTGTGATGTTTGAACGGCTCTCAAGAAATGGACGAGATTTTGAAGCTACAACAAGGGATCATATTAAACAGTATGCTGAAGCAGGTTTACGAACTTTAGTTATTGCGTATCGTGAGCTCAACGAAGAAGAATTTAAGTCATGGGAGGAGGAGTTTCTGAAGGCCCAGACTTCTCTAAATGCGGATCGAGATGCAGTGGTTGATGCGGTTGCTGATAAGATTGAAAGGAACTTAATTCTACTAGGTGCTACGGCAGTTGAAGACAAACTACAGAAAGGGGTCAATATAAAACTTCCTACCTTGCTTAATCATTTACTATTTCTTCCATTGATTTTTTTTGTTGTTTTCATTCTATGTTTTGTAAATTTCAAGTTATGCGCGTTCATTGCTAACGACTCTTGATCTAATCTCGTCTCTGGTGTGAAGGTTCCTGAATGCATTGACAAGCTTGCAAATGCTGGAATTAAGATTTGGGTCATAACTGGTGACAAGATGGAGACAGCAATAAATATTGGGTAAGGGTCTCCTCCTCCTCCTCCTCCTCTAATTGCTGCATTGGGGACAGTTCATTATGTGATCCGTAGTACAATGTATCATGTAGGTATGCTTGTAGCTTACTTAGAGACGACATGAATCAAATTGTGGTTACCTTAGACTCTCCAGAAATAAATGACCTAGAAAAACAAGGAGACAAGGAGGCTATTGCGATGGTACTGGATTCCAAAATTCTTGTTTCGTGATTTTCAAAATTATATTAGATCTTTGATGGGTCAACTATCTCAGGCTTCGAGTGCAAGCATATCAAAGCAAATAATAGAAGGAAATTCACAGCTCTGTTTATCTAAAGGAAGTTCTATTTCCTTTGGTTTGATAATTGATGGCAAGTCATTATCGTTTGCTCTCAACAAGAATTTGAAGGATTCATTTTTGGATCTTGCGCTTAATTGTTCATCTGTTATATGCTGTCGCTCCACACCTAAACAGAAAGCTCTTGTATGTGCTAACATAATGCCCACGTCTATATTTCCAGAAATTTCTTTGCTCTAAACTTGTTCAACATCTATATAATCTGATAGTGCTGTTGAAGATGTTCAGGTTACTAGATTGGTAAAAAAGGGTACGGGCAAGACAACACTTGCAATTGGTGATGGGGCTAATGATGTAGGCATGCTTCAAGAGGCTGATATTGGAGTTGGCATCAGTGGTGTCGAAGGCATGCAGGTCATCTCCACTTTTGCTTCCGTTATATTAATATTTTCCTTTCTGGCTTCTTGAAGGTTAAAAAATAAATATAAGTATCCAATTCGGCCATTCCAAGATCCTTGCCTGCTATATTGTTAATGTTTAATTAACTGTTTTACTATTTTATTTCCATTTGAAGGACGTTATTTATTTGTATATCAGCATATGCAGGTGGCTTTGAAATTTATGTGATGTTTGACATTTAAATTGGATAATATCTATTGATTTGAAATAGACTGAGGGATTTTAAATTATTTAAAGCTTAATATACTTGAGAAATTTTATTGAAATTTTATTAAATTCTCTATACCATGATATGGTATGTCATGTATACATTTCTACCTGCTACGAGACTTTTTAAATGTTAGTTTGTGAAATGTTCTTTTTCATAATCTGCATGCTTATTTTGAAAATTTTGGGCGATGTCATATTGACATTTTATTCAGGCTGTGATGTCAAGTGATTTCTCCATAGCTCGGTTCCGGTTTCTTGAGCGTCTCTTGTTGGTCCATGGCCACTGGTGTTACAGACGAATTTCTATGATGGTAAAATTTTTAATTCCACTTTCCTTCTCTGTCATAAGAATTAGAATATAATTTATCAAATTTCTTTATCTTGACAAACAAAATTCAGTTTTTCAGATTTTAGCTTGCTATATCCATATAATACTCTTATTTTATTTTCCTACTTTCTTCTGTGGAAGCGGGGAAAGACAGATATATTTAACGTTAACTTTATAGATGTGATTTTTCGGGTCACTGATACAATGAGTCTAAATAATATCGAAAATAAGAGTTGAAAATTGTTATTGTTGACGATTGCCATTTTTACATCTTTCTTATGGAACTGGTGCAGATATGCTACTTTTTTTACAAGAACATTGCGTTTGGGTTCGCTTTATTTTGGTTTGAGGCTTATGCTTCATTCTCTGGCCAACCAGCTTATAATGATTGGTACATGTCATTCTACAACGTGTTCTTCACTTCACTTCCCGTTATTGCTCTTGGTGTTTTTGATCAGGATGTATCCGCACAACTCTGTCTTAAGGTAAAACGATACATTACAACTTCAATAGAACTTCGATATAATCTCAACCGTGCAGAAATTTATCATATTCACTAATTTTTCTATTCGGTATCATTTCGCCTGTGTGTATTATGACGTTAAGAAGGATGTACATTTGCATTTGATCCACAGTATCCCGTGTTATATAATGAGGGAGTGCAGAACATTCTCTTCAGTTGGCCGCGCATTCTTGGCTGGATGTTGAACGGTGTTATTAGTTCCATGATCATCTTTTTCTTTACAACAAATGCTGTTGTGAATCAGGCCTTCCGGAGAGATGGTCATGTCGTCGATTATGAAGTGCTCGGGGTCATGATGTATACTTGTGTCGTGTGGACAGTAAACTGTCAAATGGCGATATCTATTAACTACTTCACTTGGATCCAGCACTTCTTCATCTGGGGAAGCATTGCTTTGTGGTACGCATTTCTGGTGGTGTACGGCGCTGTGTCTCCTATAATTTCTACAACGGCATACCAAGTTCTTGCGGAAGCTTGCGCCCTGAGCCCTTTTTACTGGCTGGTTACACTTCTTGTCGTTGTTTCCTCTTTATTACCATATCTTTCGTACAGGATTTTCCAAATTCAGTTTCGACCTATGATCCACGACATTATTCAAAGACTACGGTTGGAAGGCTCAGAAACAGAAATTTCGGGTGAACCAGGAAAAATTTGCTCTAGTAGAGGATAAATCGAGAGATCGAGGGTCCTTGCTACATAAATAGTAAAGTTTATATAACAAAGTTCAAGCCAATTCAGGGTCCTAATGTAGATTTGCTGTATAAGGTACATGTGTAAGATTTTAACTTCGATTTTCTTTGACCAATTGCTTCACATATAGTATTTTGTTATATGTATCCTCAAGCAGTTGCATCTCCAAGGATGATGTGTTGGGACTAGGTTGTTTGTTTTCTATTGTTGGGACCGTAGCTTATAAGCACATAAAAGTACTACCAAACAGGCCCTAAATTACAAAGAAGTGATTATTGTGAATCCCTTTAAAATTCCGTTCTTTAATACTCTCTGTGTATTTGACCCTCCTCCTAATGCATAAAAAATTGACAGAAAAAGAAACTTAAACTTCTTATTCCTTCCACACCAACTCTTTGATTTTGCCATTACATCTTCCCACTTGTGTACATTGAATTAAATATAATCAAAATACTATAAGAGAAGTATATATACGATAAAATCTTCGATCGTTTTGTTCAGTTTAACCTATTAGACATCGTAGATATCAATTCTTTTATCAAAATCCAAATCGAATCTAGCGCTAATTTTTTATCTCATTTTTTTTTTTAAATCCTTTTACTTCAAAGGATATTATTATTATTATTATTATTATTATTATTATTATTATTATTATTATTATTATTCATTGCATATACATTGGATGTGCACATAAACCTGTTATGAAAATTGTATTATAAACATCAGAGAAATAATTAATCAATATGTTTAAACAAATAGTTTCAACACCAACAACCATTATAAGAAGAAGTCAATCAGTTCATTAAGTCCTGCAAAATTGGTCCTAGCTTTTCTTTTCTTCCTTGGGAATCAATCGAAGTCAAAATTGAGTGGGAATCAGTCAAACAATTGTAAATATGTATCTGTGCACCCCTGTTTGGTGACGATTAAAATCAAAATTTTAGTAAATTTTGATAAAGAATAGATGAAATATATGGTTATAAAATTGTAGGTCTTATAAAATATGTGGTTAAAATTAATTATATTATTTTTTTTCACTGGATCGATCCTGTTATTTAATTATTCTATCACTAGCTAATTTATAAGGAGTTATACTAACTTTCTGACATTGTTGCGTTCACTTATGTGACAATATATAAAAAATTGTGGAGTCTATAATTTTATGCAATAGTCAGGATTTTAAATTGATTTGGTCTACCTTCTCTACAAGTCAATTAAATTTTAGCTTTAGATGAGGCTTTTGTACATCATGTGTAGATTCCCAGATTGCCCTGTTTTTCCCCCTCCTCCAACCATCTAGAATGGCGGCTTTCATTATACGCTTCTAGATGGTCAACTGTACTGGCACAATTCATAATGAAATTTGGATATGTATATATATATATATTTTTAAAATTATTACTATCTTGTTTAACCTGAATTTACGATGATTCGACAACTGATATAAAATTTATCACGT
>CAIGRK010295831.1:0-13949 GCA_903798315.1 Fraxinus greggii | reverse complement strand
TGGGGACGACAGTGTACAATTCTAGCTTTCAGCACTTAATATGATGGAGACAACTATTTGATGGTGGCGTGCAATCCCAGTCCTTCTATCTCGTCTATTTCAGTTTTTCCCAGGTTATAGATAGAGTTTTGGGATTCTAAATATACGTGAAAAGAGATTTTATACGTTGAATAGTCGAGATGGACTTTTGATTGAAATAATTTGATTGTGGGCTTTATATTATTTTTTTCTCATATTCCAAACTTGAAATTGCTCTTGGGCATTAATTTTAATCTGGCTTGAGGAATTGGAAAGACTTCTTCTGGGTTCTACTATTGGTTAAGTGGGATTGGGCCTACGATTTATTTTCCAAAGGCCAGTTTGATAAGACTGTTATTACTAGGCCCCTACAATTTTTTCCGAGAAAATTACTAAAAAACTTACATCTCAAGTGTACAATTCAAAAACAAGGGGGTGAAGTTTTAAATTCTTTAACTAGGCGTTGATTACGAATTATTAATTTAATTAATGCATGTTTCTCCATTAATTAGACCCATCATATTCTCTTTGTAAGATTTTATCCCTCTTCAAAACTCACAAATCGATCATTCAGTTCTCTCTGTTATTCGCTCTCTCTATGGCCTCCACATCTCCTTCAACTCTTTTGCTAAATGCATATCCGATCTTGTTCTCTCTCATTTCGCCAATAGAATTCAAGATCCAAACCTTGTCCCATGACAAGTTCCTCATTAACCCACCCAGTTGACTCATTGCACTGATTGCCTCCACGACTTTCCAAGTCATCATCAAACCCCAATCCCACCTCCCCGAAACCTTCCTCGCTCAACTCTCGATTGTTTCCTCCTTAAAATAGCTCTCGTATGAACACACTCTTAAGACGACTCCTTCAGAGTTCATTAACTCGTGGTTCAACTCAACCCCCAATCTCACCAGCTACGACATCAAACTTAAAGTTTACTTCCTAGGTCCTCTTCTTTTGAGACCGATACATGTGATCGGAGATCGGTACATGTGATCCGCGACTAGAAAATTTGAGATCGGTACCTATGTCCTAACAATATTGTGTTCAATGTCTAGAGGAAGGAAGCACTAATACAATATTATGTTTTCGCCAAGCTTTGCAGGGAAATCTTGCCCTGATTCATGATTCACATATAAAAACTTTAATGAATACCGACAGTAATATTCAGAAATGTGCTATGGAAACCCGACAAACTAGATACCCGCGGGCCTCGCCCCGAACGGGGCGGGGATTACCTGCTTAATCGGGTGACGGGGCGGGGAATTTTGCCCCGAATCGGGTTCGGGACGGCGACGGGGAACGGGTGCCCCAGCCCGCTCCCGCCCCGTTTAATTTTTTTTATTTTTTTCCCTCTTTTTTTTAGAATTCAATACTTTAAGAGGAAAATTCCATTAGTTCTAATAGAAAATGGTAACTAAAATTATTTGTCTCAATATAATGAATGTAGACAATAAAATAAATTATCAAAAAATTTTAAAAAAAATTAAACGGAGTAGTAAATGGGGCAAGGGCCCCTCCCTTCCCCGCCCCATCCCCGTGCCGCCCTGCCTTAAACGGGGGACGGGGCGGAAAATTGCTTGCCATCCCTATTTCTCCATTAATTAGACCCATCATATTCTCTCTGTAAGATTTTATCCCTCTTCAAAACTCACAAATCGATCATTCAGTTCTCTCTCTGTTATTCGCTCTCTCTATAGCCTCAACGTCTCCTTCAACTCTTTTGCTAAATGCATATCCAATCTTGTTCTCTCTCATTTCCCCAGTAGAATTCAAGATCCAAACCTTGTCCTGCGACAAGTTCCTGATTGACCCACCTAGTTGACTCATTGCACTGATAGCCTCCATGACTTTCCAAGTCATCATCAAACCCCAATCCCACCTCCCCGAAACCTTCCTCGCTCAACTCTCGATTGTTTCCTCCTCAAAATAGCTCTCGTATGAACACACTCTTAACTCGACTCCTTCAGAGTTCATTAATTCGTGGTTCTCAACCCCCAATCTCACTAGCTACGACATCAAACTTAAAGTTTACTTCCTAGGTCCTCTTCTTTTGAGACCGATACATGTGATCGGAGATTAGTACATGTGATCAGCGACTAGAAAATTGGAGATCGGTACCTATGTCGTAATAATTTTGTGTTCAATGTCTAGAGGAAGGAAGCATTAATACAATATTATGTTTTCGCCAAGCCTTGCTGGGAAATCTGGCACTGATTCATAATTCACATAAAAAATTTAATGAATACCGACAGCAATATTCAGAAATGAGCTATGGATTCAATAGATTAGTTTTATGAAGCATTGAATTCCAGCCCGACTATCCAGAAGGTTAGTAGCATCTTGCAACTCCCATCTTTTGATGGTGAAAGTGTTTTGCATCAACTACAACAATGGCACCACTTGGAACTTGAGTTTTTAGGGCTGTTACTTGAAAGTACTATACTATAATTAAGGCTGAATAGGAATTCATTTATATCGAAATTAGTAGTTGACACTAGAGTTTCACCAGAAAATTCAAGACAAGTTATGGCTTGCAATTTTAGGTTATAGTGATGATGGGTTGTGGTGCTAACTTGTAGTGTGTACGGATTTATTTGTGGTGAACCTCTATGACCAAGTATGTGTTAATTGCGACCATCAAACTTATGTTAATCATGACCAACTGTGGTTGTATGTGTTGTGGAGTTGGTCCGCATTCTATGTGAATTTATTTGTGGTGATCTTTTGTGATTAAGTTTGTGTTAATTGTGATCAGTTATGAACAAGTCTGTCTATGTTAATTGTGAGCAATTGTGAACAAGTTCGCCTTCATTGTAACTGTATGTGATCAGATATATCTTAACTAAGATTTTATGTGGCCAAATTAAACGTGACTTGGTTATATACAATGACAAATTAGACTGACTTGATCACATATAGTCACATTGAAGACAAATTTGGCCACAGTTAATCACAGATAACACATATCTAGTCACAAATAACACAATTAGTCACAAATCTGATCGCCTACAATGCACCACTATTGTATTTCCACCTTCATCCATCCACTTTCTTCCTCACAAAAATAAAAATATCAAATTCCAATCTTACAACAAACACACAAAAAGAAGCGAGAAATTATAATGTGATGGTAATAGGATGACGAAGAGCATTTTGTAAATCAATTCCAAGATATCAAGAAAGACATTCACCAATCGTCAAAGACAAATCGCACACCAATCCTTCAACGCTGCGCCTCCAATCAATCATGTTTCTAACCACAGTCTCCATTGTAGAACCATCGCCTATGCTCCACAAAGCCCAATACTTCAATGTAAAATCAAAAACAGTTCCAGATTCTTCCACCGCTCCATAAAAGATTTTTTATTTTTGAAAAAAATTATAGTTGGTGGAGGGTGGGTCCGTGGGGGTGAGGTAGGGTTGGGTGGAATGAGGATAATTAATTTCAATTAATTTTATATTATGTGTATTATTAATTGGAATTAACACCTGAATATTAAATAATTTGACAAGTTTGTTAGTTTTGAAATGCAATTTTTATATGTATGAGTTATGTATTTTTCACATATTTTCTTTTCACATATTTTTATTGGGCTTGTGGTTTCTCATAAAGCTTCTCGAGATACCCTCCATTATATATTCTGTTTAAATCACATTTCATGAGGACAGAAAAATGTCGATACTAAGAGATTGATGAAATTATTTACAAGGCAAATCAAGCAGCCCAATATGCACACCAAATACTTGGATAGTTGATACGCTACTAATTGTTAAAATTCCTCCAAATATGGTCATGGTATTGTTATGTGATTCTTACGCTGTATTTTAAAAATGGAGCATGATGATTTCATAGTTTGGCACATGCACAAGCTACTAAGGAACTTAAGAATTTCGATTATGTATTCCAAGTGTTTAACAAAATGGGAGCCCTAACTTGTGGATTTCTTATTATTAGAGGTAGCATTCTATGAGTCATCGTTCATTGAATAAAGAAAGATGAGGCATATTTTGAAATCACCGTTCCTTGAAAAAGGAATAGGCAAATGGTCAGATGTGTTTGCCCTTGCAAAAGGAGCCTTTCCTAGCTCATTCTTGAGATGTTTATTTCTCGTCTTTCACTATTGTCGAGTCTAGCTATAGACCTTTGTTTATCGCATACCAACTTATAAGACTCTAATGATTCTAGAGCTATTCGCGGGATGCTTATTTCGACCTAGCCAAATGCTTATTCCTAGCTTTTGCGAGATGCTTATTCTTCGTTTCTCATTATCGTCGAGCCTAAATGTAAGAACTTGTCATTTCGAGGCTATCTTATAAGACTCTGATAGTTCAAGATGAGTTACCCCCTCAATACTCATTCCTTGCACTGCAAGATGCCTCGCCATGCGGGACTATGGCGGAGAGCTGATCATGCTTCTGCATTAGCTATATTGTAGCTACGTTTATCTTCAGAGAGCTCATAATGTCTCTACTTCAGCTACATCACAACTACCTATCTTTCGGAACATTGCTTCTTCTTCAACTATTTCACAACTTCACCTATCTTTAGAGAGCTTACATTATCCCTTTCATGGATGAGCCACCCACCATGCAAGAAGCCCTTAGCATGGATGAACCATCCATCATGTAAGGAAGTCATTTACTCCTTCGTAAGGAAATGGATGGGCCCACCTTTTACATACAAAGATGATGTCTCCCATGACCGCACCATCCACCTAGGAAAAGCCCTTGCCATAGATGCGTACCTCCTATGCAAGGATGTCCACTTCGAAAGAAGAGGTAAGAGGCACCTCAACCAACTGGTTCCTCAACTAAGAGGTCCCTCCTCGGATACCTACGAGGATATGCCTTCCAAAGCTGCACCATCCACTTGGAAGAAGCCCTTGACATGGATGCATCACCCCTATGTAAGGATGTAAGCTTCATCAAAGTTGTTTATATTTAGTTCAGAGTTAACCTCTACATCAGTATCAATACAACCATTTATGTATTCAGAGCATCACCTGTATTTCAACTTCATCACAGCTGTTTATACTCAAAGTCTCGCCCCTACCCAAAAGTCCACACATTATAATAATATCCATACATAGACTTGGGGGACTATTATGATACTAGTATCTTAGATTCTTTATATCATCACTGCTAGCATGTCATGACACTCTTTTTACTACAACCATTACGTATGCCACGCTATCTTCATTTTCATTTTATTATCAACATCCTGTTACTTGCTTCACTATAGCACTATTATTACACTAAATTGTGCAAGCTTATGACCTCCTATGATACATGACACGCTCTCTGAATATTATATTTTAGAGAAATGTGATGTCATTATTCACTATATAGTCATGAGTAATGTGAGGGGAAAATGTATCCCAATTTATTTTATATTTGTTGGTGGATATATCATGTTGTATTACATGTTGGTTTATTCCATATTATAGAGGAAATGCTGTCGAAATTTTGACAAATTATATGCAATATCTATCTTTCAAGGCAATTCGTAAGTCCTCACTTATTCAGGCTCGCACATATATTTTCTGAGACTGCTCGTAAGTCCTCACTTATTGGAATGATTTATATTCTCGAAGCAATTCATAAGTCCACGTCTATTTGGAATTGATGCATATTTTCGAGGCAATTTGTAATTCATCGCTTACTGAAGCTACTCGTATTTCTAAAGCAATCTATAAGCCTTCACCTACTTGATGCTTATATTTCGAAGTCCGACACACACATAAATGTGTGACTCGGACTTAGGAGACTATTGTTATACATATAAATTACATGGCATGCACATGACAAAAGAGGACCCATATATGCTGACATGGCATTGACTATTCAATTGATTGAACTATTTAATTAAACAACTTCATATTGGGCTGGGCTCGACCCATTAACCACTTGGTCCATTTGCATTTCTCTATACATACGTGACTTCACTTCACAAAAAGTAAGTAACCCTAACCCTAGCCAAATCCTTTTTCCATCTCTTGCACTCTCTTTATCTCTTGTCCGATCGTTGATTTGATCGTCGCTGTACAAATGGTTGTTAAACATTTTTTCTTGAACGGTGGCCTTTGCCTCCTAACGGGGTGTTCCAATGTGCAAGTGATGCCTACGTGGAGGGAGGTGGCCGAGATTCTATTTGGCATATTTTTTGAGAACAACAATATCTATTACTTGATAAAAAACATACAGAATTTTGTTACATATATTGCCAACATCCACCAAATGTTACAGTGGTCAAGTGTTTCATAATTTCAAATGAGATTACAGGTTCAAATCTTCCCATTGCACTGATTTTAATGCCTATATGCTCATAAATGATGAAAAATATTAAACTGAAATAATTGCAAAAGGGATTGCTATCGTTGAAGGTTGAACCCAAGACTCTCATTTATTTATATGGTACTCTAACCAATTGAACTACAATAGTTTGTTGTCAACGAAAGGAAGTTACGGATATGTATATTCAAAACAAAAAATATATTGGCACCAAAAAAATTGAATATCAGTGAATCCAGCACGGGCAGCTGTCGAAACTCGCTACAAAGGGAGAGAGACGAGAAGATAGTTTATTGTTCTTAGTTATCATCATGATTTTATCAAATAATGTACATGAGTAACTTTGTTTCTTTCTGTACAGATTAAACGTTGCTTCATTTGTGTGTAATAAAATGATATGCATCTTACGAACGGAATAATGTGATAGTAATTTCCGTTTTAATTCCTTAATAGGACTTTAGTGTGAAATGCAAAAGAAAATGAAAAGACGATTATAGTCCATGAGAATTAATATTTAGATTTTAATTTGAGTTAAAATAAAAATTAATTTTCATCACATATTTTAATGAAATTTACATATTTTTTATTTTATTAATTTTTATCAAAATTTGATTTTAATACCCACGATTTCAGCGTAAAATATTGATTGTTCATGGCAAATTGCTGAAGGGAAAAGCTGCTGCCAAAGACTTCTCGATTCCCAACCCCTCTACTCACCGTCAAGAAATTTGTTAAGAAATCAGTTTCCCCGTAAAAAGAGACCCCCTTTTTTCTCTTAGACATCTTCTTTATTCTCTGTTTTGCTTTCGGATTTTGATACTTTAACAATATATATTAGACTTCTTCACTCTTCATCGTCATACGCTTGTCAAGTTCCTGTATTTATCTTAGGGCTCCGACATTTGGGGATTCTTTGCCCCTCAGTTTTTCATTTTCTGGGCTTCGAGATTTCGGCTCAATTGTCTCTAATCTTAATTGGGTATGTGCCATCAATTCTTTAGGTTTTATGCTTTAATTTTCTATTTCATTCTGATATTTGCGTACGGTGATTTTAGATTTTTGTGGGTTCATAGTAATTCATCTGTTTTTCTCCGTTTTCAGTGTTTTACTTTAGATCTTGTGTCGTTCTTATGGGTTTTGGCTCTTGTGCTCCATTTCTCGCTGTTTATTTGCTGCTTTGATTTTTTCTAACGGCATAATTATAGTGTGATTTGTTAAATGCTATAAGTTTCTTGATTTTTGTGTTTAAATGTAACTATTTGATTTATTCTGTTTTCCTTTTCTGGAATTTTAGTTTTGGAGACAATGTCACAAGGCTATGCGATTGAGCTTTACTTCGATCCTGCTCTGGAAAACCAGGTCCTGAAGGCCTGGAATGTGTTGGCTCGTCGACAAATCAGTACTCAGCTCATTGAGATTGAATCTAGGCCTCACATTACCTTATATTCAAGCCCGTTTGCTGACATTTCTAAACTTGAATATATCATGAAGAATTTTGCTGCAAAGCAAGAACCGTTACCGATGTCTTTCTCTTCAATTGGTAGCCTCCCAAATGAAAACAATGTTCTCTTTCTTGCTCCGACTCCGACCTTGTCTCTCCTTCAGTTTCATTCGCAATTGTGTGATGCAATGAAGAAGGAGGGTATTGAAGTTGGGGATGAGCACCGTCCAGATACATGGATTCCTTTATGTCCAGTAGCTGAAGAAGTGCCAAAGACTCGTATGCCCGAGGCGTTTACTGTTTTACGTGATCTGAAGCTGCCAATTAGTGGATACGCAATGGATATTGGGTTGGTTGAGTATCCCCCAGTTCGTGAAGTATTCTCTTTTGTGATGGGTAACACTGCTGAATAATGAGGTTTTGGACATGCTCTGCTGTCAATTTTAAATTAGGCTTTCTTGTTTTTCATTTGGAACGTTATTATAGATTATGTTTTAAGAACTGTTTGTAGATTGTAATGATGGTTCTATAGTAACAAAATAATTTTTAATGGACTTAAAAGTTAAGTGGCTTCTGAAGTTTTTTCCAAATTGTGCAATTAGTTAATGAATTCCATTTTCTTTGAGATTTTTACCCGTTCCTTTTGAGTATATGACTTGGTGTGGATCTACATTATACACGACATTGGCTTCTTTTCATGCTGGTCTCGGTTTCTATTGGTGATGGAGATAAAATTGTCATTGAAACTGAACTGCTTTGAGGCCTCAAAGTTAAAGTTTGTTATTGTTGATGTAGCTGCTGATGAGATTTTGGTGAGTAATAATTGAAGGACAGGTAAAAAAAAAAGAAATGAATGTAACTAAACCATTGAATTGACCGCTCTGATAGAACCTTAAAAAAGATATTTAAAAAAAAAAAAAATCCTCTCTAGTGTCTTTGAGATAGATCATAGATGTTACTTCAGTGCCCATCCCCCCTTTCATGTTCTTTTGCTGATGTATCTAAGGTTAAATGTTTAATCCTAAAAGTTATGATGCATGCATCAGAGAGCATTTTATTTCTAAGAACTTGTACCTAGTATTGACAGGAAATTTGCCAACTGAACTAGATTGAAGAATAAGATATAAAAAGGCTCATAAGAAAGCAGGAACTCGACTGTCCATTGGAAACTATGCAGTTAGCTAATATGTTAATCATTTTCGATGCTTAGTCATAGATGAACGCTTTATTTTGACTATGTATTTTGTTCACTTAATGAAGTATCTTGCAGAGATTGGAGCTGTACATAGATTTAGTATTGGAGAAATTTTCAATTGAATAAGTTTGTTATGAGCAGAAATGTATCGGATTGTTATAATTAATTTCAATATTCATCTAGTACAAATATACAATAGTGAATTTAGAAGTTGTAAAGCCTGCAAAGCTGGTATTTTGTTAACGCCTTTGTTCTATTTGATAATGCACAGGGAATACACATTCTTCATTATAATATATGGTAAACCCAACATTTTGCATTATGTTCTGTAAATGATTGACGTAGTCCGCAACCTGTGTGTTTCATCTTTGCATTGAAACTGGTTATGTTTTCTTAAAGCTTCTTTCCATGTGTTGTGGTCGAATTTATAAATGACTTTATGGTAATTAATCCTGATTTATATGTTCATATTGTTCAGTGCTGAGGAAAGTATGCAGCTGTTTTGTATGCTGTGTTAGTGCTGGGAGACATGCGGAATCATTTTGTACAAGTATGTTATGTATATAGCTTTCCTGATTTTGAGATCTGGATGTCCCTTTGATGGAATGGCCTCCCGGAAGTTTTCACTGAGACTAGTTTGAACGTATTTGTGTCCGCTATGCCACTGCCTGCTTCTTTTGTATTCTGCAACGAATTTTACTTTTATGATACTAATCGCCACGTCCCCTCCTCAATATATCATCTTGATCTTCTTGTGATATATGATGGTCATTTTCTATGTTCGTCATTGGGACTGTGTTTTAGCTGTTACTCGTCTAAACTATGACTGCATTGTCTGCTATGCCTATCGTTTTCTCCAATTACTCACTGTTTGTTTAGTTCGACAATGCTTGTTCACCTACTGCTTGCCGTGTGTGAAATCTTTGTTCTAGCTTTTGTTTTAGAGCTCTGTTGGTCCTGGTCATACTAATGATAGATTCAGATAACATGTATATTTCAACTGGATTTTGCTACATGTACATAAATATTTATAAAATGGATTACATAACGTCACATGGTATTCTATCATTTGTTAGTTTAAAACACAGTAATTTTTTTCCCTTTTCATCATTTTATGTAGTCCCTTATTTATCATTTTTATATACAAGTAGCATAATTCATTTCAACTAGTATAGATCATCTATGGTTTTTCACATGTTTCTTTATGAAGCTCCCAGATTTTTGAGATCATACTGCAAGAATTGACATGTTTGGCTTAGCTTAAAAGTATTACAAACTAAGCTCTTTTCTAAACATGTTTGAGCATTACTGTTTTTCTTATAATAAAAAGAAAAAAGGTACTTCTTTTGAGGGTAGGTATTAATGTCAAAATAAGTAACTTATTTATCTCTAACTTTTACTAGCAAAATGGAGGTTTTATACCCTCTGTGCTTGCTACATAAGTGAATTTTGAAGCTAAGCCAAAAATCTTAGTTGTATCGGCGTATCCTAGGTGGTGATACTGGTGCTCTGACTAATTGGATATCATTGGGTTTTTGATATTATAATTTATAATTTCACTTTTTCCCGATCACGGCCTGCCTGCTTATTCTGCAATTAGAATTGTTAGTAGATTTGATGAAACGTAATTCTGTAGCTGAGATTGAGTTGTTACGAAAAACGAGGATAGGGAATTTAAAAATAATAATAAAAACACAAGATTTACGTGGAATGGTGGAAATAAAAGACGGGAAAAAATCACGGACAAATGAATAGAAAATTCACTATATCAAATATGATTATAAGAAGTCAATACATATAATAAAACGAGTCAATACCGTCGTGATCAGTGGTGGGTTACGGGGTTGGGCCACTGCTACCATCACAGACCTCATTTTTTCTCAAAATTTTAATTTCACCACATATCGCGAGTTTTTCCAGCCCGATCAAACAAAATTCAAGTAACCATACTCTAACAAACTGTCCCTTAAGTTTTGGCCTCGTTATTATGTGTTGTCTTCTTTTTCTTCTCCTCTCCCTCGTTTTGGCTCTTACGGGTATTATAATAGCGATCTTCATTGCTGGTGGCTCAACTAGCTAAAATTTGATTTGTTACTGTCTTGGCAAAAAGTAGATTTTTTTCTAGAAGTTAAAAGTGATTTGCAAGATTTAAGTTATGATTTTTTTTTTAATTGCCAGGTTATTGAATTTCAGTATAAGCCTAGTTTTAAAAGTAATGTCTGGCAAAAATGACTAGAGATTGAACTGAGAATCTCAATCTGGACTATGAAATAGCATTTTATACTAAAAATAGCATTTTAATTAACACAGTGTTACTTTTAGAGTAAAATATGTGCACTTGTCTTATATTTTTTTAAATATTTAGGGTAACATACAATTTACTTAGTGCCCATTTGACACCGTCATTCTACATTATAATGAGAGAAGTAATAATTTTTTGGAGAATGTGTAATTAAAAAAAAGAAAGAATTTTTTTTAGATTTACGCATAATATTTTTTTATTGAAAAACATGTAATTAATAAGAAGAGAAGGAAAAATAAATTATAATTTAATGAGGAATAATGAGGGCCAAACGAGGGCTATTTATAATTTGTAAGGTAGAATATATGTTATTATGTGACTTATTGGAACGTAATTGTTACTGTGTTAATCTATCCAAACCCCAAATATCACTTCATCCGGTATTATTTTCAAGCATTACTAATACCTTTGCCACCTTCAACCACTACCATCCCCTCCCACTACCACCAATAGCTTTGGACGTTTTCAATCACAATCATCCTGATTCTTTTTTCGAATCAACAACATACCAATCACTCAACGATAACTACCAACATCGCCTAGTATCACTTCCCACCAACATTCTCACTCTTGCACCCACCATCAACAATCCCCATCCCCGTCCCCAAACCTTTTCTCTCGAGCACTGCCTTTGCCACAATCATCATGCTTAAAATCGAGCTTCGAAACCGCTCGACCTAAACCAATAACAACACAAAACACTGCAAATCTCCTCGTCCTCTACCCAACCCATCAATGACTCACTATCATTATGTTACCAACACAAAACGAGAGTAACACAGTATATTCTAATACTCGACCACTACACTTTCCATCCAAATTCACCACCACTGCACCACTACCAGTTTGCCAGCCTGCATTGTACCGGACCACTGAGCCACCATTGTAACACCATCATCTACAAACACGAATTCCATATGCTCTTATATCCGCAAAATCACCAAGCAATAACATAAAATAGAATCACTACAACGAATTTAGGCGTCGAACACCCCCCAACACCTTGAATATTGAAGACTAAGTTTGTGAAATGGAGAGAATTATTAAACATTGAAATGGAGTGGCATTGAGGTACTGTAAGAGCTGAATGCAGCTGGCGAGGCTGAGAAACAAATTGACTAGCTTGTGGACTGCGAAGGTTATGTCTAGCCGAGAGATAGTTAAGTAAAGCAGACAGCCAACAAGTCTTCGATATAAAGATGCATCATCAAGTAACTCCATTCAAATGAACTAAGGAGAGCTTTAGGATCCATAGGAGAACAGCTGGTTTGCAACCCTGGAAACCAGTGTCTTTCAGAAGCATTAATGTATAGTGTCTTTGGGAAAAGAATATCCCATTGTGAGATCTAGCTATTTCCAAACCAAGAATATCCCATTGTGAGATCTAGCTATTTCTAAACCAAGGAAATATTTCAGTTTGCCAAGATCCTTGAGTTTAAATTGGCTGTGTAAAAATGTTTTCAAAGAGTCAATCACACAATGATTCGAACCTGTAATAATAATGTCATTGACGCATACTAATAAAGAAACAAAATTATCACCAGAACCATTTGTGAATAAGGAGTAATCTGACTTTGATTGATGAAAACCATGAAGAACAAGAGCCTGAGAAAACTTTGAAAACCATTGCCTAGATGCATGTTTAAGGCCGTAAATAGATTTGTGGAGTTTGCACACTAGTTGTCCTCCCATTGCAAGATCTACATCTGTTTTACAATATCCCCAAGGGTAGATCCATATAATTTTTTTTCAAAAAGATCCCCGTTAAGAAATGCATTGTTGACATCCAATTGAACAAGATGCCATTTGTGAATGGAAGCAATGGCAAGGAGTATCTTCACAGTCACAAACTTAGAAACTGGAGAAAATGATTCAATAAAATCTAAACCCTCTTGTTGAGTATAGACTTTGGCTACAGAACGGGCTTTGTACATGTCTATGCTTCCATCAGGGTCATGTTTAATTTTATATACCCACTTGCAGCCAGTGGAATGCTTGGCCTTAGGTAATCTAGTTACTAACCAAGAATTGTTTAGTTCCATGGCTGCTAATTCAGATGCCTAGCTTCTTTCCAATGATCAAATTGTACAGCTTGATGATAAAATTGTTGCTCAAAGTTGGAAGACACGTTAAGGAGCTGAGTTCTGTGTGAGATAGAGAATATTGTATATGATATGTACTTACATAAAGGATATGCTGAACTATCGTTATGTATAATTATCTACGTTTTGAGTGAGTAGAACGATCTAATTATCGTTATGTGTGAAAAGAAACGATGGCAATATCGTTGCAATTATATTTAGGATTGGAACGATTTCAATGTCGAAAAAATTTGTGCTAGAACGATTTTAATGTGATTACGTTATTTCAACTATTTCATTCAGAACAATATAATTGTCTTTACGTAAGAAAAGAAACGACATCAAAATCGTTTCAGTTATGTTTTGAACTGAACCGACTTCAATAACGTCAAATTTGTACTGGAACAAACTCAATGTCATTTCGTTATTTCGGCATTTGAAGAGAAACGATATAACTATCGTTGTAAATATATTTCGGATTGGAACAATTCCAATGATGATTAATTTGATACAAGTCATTTTATAGACTTTTTGAAATTTGAGGACTAAGTTGTAAGTTTCCAACTATTGAAAATCTTATTGAATTAATTAGATAAAATTAGAAGTCAAGAGATTAA
>CAIGRK010295568.1:0-10693 GCA_903798315.1 Fraxinus greggii | reverse complement strand
AATTAAAGTCAAACTAATTTATTATAACAAGAAATATCATAATGATGAATCATTTCATCATAGTAATTAAATAACTAGCCTAACATATCGAAATTACACGAAAATATCATAATTTTGTATAGCATCACCTGGAATTGTGAATTAATTAATGAAGAAAGACGAATCTTGATGTTCTTGAATTTTTTAAAGTAATATTTGATAAACTTTCAATAATCATTTCGTTGCTTTGCCTGAAATCCTAGGTTTAATCTCCAATTGATGAATTCTTAAACTAATTTTCTTACAATGTATGATTTTGTCCATCTTTTATGATAAAATATGGATGAATTTTTTATGTATAATGGTGTATGAATGGTGTGCAAGATGAGAGAGAAAGCTCCTTCAATATTTCCCCCAATTTTTGTATTTAAAGGGTCGAATTTAGGTTAAGAGATCATCTCAAAGTTATTATCAATAAGAGTTTGAGTCAAAAAAGAAACTTGTCTTGTAAGCAGAAAATTTGGCCTAGGAAAGTGCAAAATATAGCTATCGCATGCGCAGGCATTCTGAATTACTCTCGAGTCAAGAAGTTTGTGTCTCGTGCGCACTATGAATTGTCCCCACACACGTTGTCCTTGAGCAGCATTTGGTATTTTGGTCATAAATTTAATTCTCGATATTCGATTGATGTGATTCAAAATGTGTTAGAAAGATAACTCAAAGAGTTTTAATTCTTCTAGAGGTAGAAATTTTCTAGTTCAAACATTTGCTAACTGAAAAATGGGTCTTAATCTGAGGCTGAAAATTCAGAGCATAACTTTTTCGACTGTAAATAGATTTGTGAAAATACTTTAACTATATTTCACTCATTTGACCTCAAATTGCGTTGAATTGATCATTCAATCATCATTCTATGGCTCAAATCAACTATTGGATGTTCGAATAATTTTTGCCCCTATTTCTTTCATTTCTTCCAATGCCTCGTTCAACCATTGAGTTTTTACCTATATAACATAAAATACAACAATGTTGTAAATATTTTGTCAAAAGAATTATGAAATATAACTATTTTAGGCCCGAATAAGTGTATCAAATTCCAAATTTAAACATTTGTTTGTTTTCAAACAAAACTAAAATATAGATAACAACAAACACACGAGTATGCAAAAATATTTAGTTAGAAAATAGAAATCGCAACATCAAATCCACAAACAGATTCAAAGTCACAATACCAAACAAATATCCACTCTTTCAATGCAAAATCAACGTGTGTGTATGAAGAAAAAAGTAGACAATCATGAATTTAAAAGTTTCTTTATATCCCGACCCTCGGTGGTCAAATATATCCTTTTTACTCTTTTTTAAGTGTACAATCTAAGATTAAATTTTTCATTACTATCCCCACCCTTTCTAATTTAGTGGACTTTACTAATTGCAAGGCAATACAACAAAACAAGGATTCTCTAATTCTTTGATTACTTCAACCTTTAGGATTCTACTAGCTAATAATCCCTCATTAATAGTCAATTCTTCTCAAATAAGTGTTTTGGGTTTAATCAGGCATTTGCTATGTCTTCTTTTCATGCACTTGCTTTTTCAGATTTTCTATTTTTTTGTACTCTCTCTTTTAAACTTTCTTTTTCAGATTTTCTATTCTTTTGTACTCTCTCTTTTAAACTTTCTATATGACATATTTAACGAGTTTTTAGACGATAACTCCCAAACCAGATGACTATGGGGCATCGGGTTGTAAATACCCTAACATGCTTAATAACTCGAGGAATAAAGGCTACGAAGAGATTTTTTTATATATTTTTCTACCTTAATTAGTGCAATGTCCTTCATTAAAACCTATTCAAGCGAACCGACCCCCAACTTAAAATTTTTGCCGAATTTTATCCAACTAATCTAAGACAATCTACATATAAGTTTTCACAAATGAAATCCCAATTCACATCCGTATCTTCCTACAGCCGTAAAATCAGTCATAAACTATGCTAAATTTGGTCTTGTGGATAAAGAATTTGGTATGGTTTGGGTATAGCATCTATGTTCGACTAAATCAATCCAAGCTTTTTTTTTTTTTCCTTTTTATTTATTCTATTTTGAGTTTTAGGATACTTTAATTTATTTTAAGTTTATCTGTGACTCATCATCCATACCCCATTTCCCCTTAAGTTTTCGATATATTAATTAGTTTATTAGATGTTAGAGTTAAGTAATACTTATTCCAATTATTTGATCTTTATACTTTATTTGATTTTTTTAAGAACATGACGTGGCGAAACATTTAAATCAATATTGACAAGGAGACAACGGAAGCAATAGGAAAGCTAGCCATTGAATTATAAGTGAAATTAGGGGAGTCTTTTCATCACATTCTTTCCCACCCCTTTATATGCGGATTTAGGATTAAAGACATTGAGAACAGTGTCTAATTTAAGTTTTGGGGTGGAAAACACGAGTTTTCATTTTTTATGTGCTTTTACTGCTTTGGTAAAAATAAAATTCTTTTTGTGTGCTTGTATGAGTTAATTGGTCGGGCTAGCAATGACGAATATATTGAATTATTAATTGATCTATAAAAGGTGAATAAGTTGCATACTTAGATTAATTTTTGTTTTTACATGTGAAATTTGATATATATTAGACCATAGATGCTAAACCCAAAACCACTAAATTTTACATTTTGGATCAAATTTAGAATAGTATGGGGGATTTCACTGTTGTAGGAAGATACTGAGATAAATAGGGATTCTATGTGTGAAATTAAGATTTTGTGTGGATTATCTAAAGTCAATAGGATGCAATTTGGCGAAAATCTCAAGTTAGAGATCATTTTACTTGAATTGATGTTAAATGAGAGGTGTTAAATGAGAGACACTGTACTAATAAAGACAAAAAAAATATTTCATTAGAAAATTCTCTTTGTAGCATTTATGATTCGAGCAATTAAGTTTGCAAGGGTCTTTAAAATCATGTGCCCTATGGTCATCTGACTTTGGAGTCATTAGCCGAAAGTTTGTTACATGGGTCATTTAGAAAGATTAAGGGAGATAATACTTCAACTAAAGAAAAAAATTATTCTAAAAAAACAAGAAAAATTCTGAAAAAGCAGGTGCATGAAACATAAGATGCACCAAATGCTTTGATTAAGTCTCAAACACTTGTTTAAGAAAGTTTGACTTTTGATATATTGTTAGCCAAGTTAAGTCCTAGAGATTGAAATAATCAAATTTAATAGAGAATCCTTGTTTATTAAAAAATTGAACTGTGATTGGTAAAATTTTGCCAAACTAGAGAGGTGTGGATAATAAAAAAATTCAATCTTAGTTCACATACTGTAAAATAGTGAGAAGAATAAGTTTTGCGGTGCTTGAATCTTATGTGTAATGAAAGAACATATTTGACCATTGAGAGTCGGGAATTGAAATAACTTATGAATTCAAGCTTTGAAACATTGATTGGAAGAAGAAGATCTTGGTACAAGCTTTATTCCTTTTTCTATGTCTATATTCAAAATTTCGGTGATATATTCAATAACAACTTTTTCTTTTTCTTTTTTTATTTAGTATGAATAACTAAATTTTATATTAGGGTGAACGTTGTAATCAATTTGAAAACCTTTTATGTTTTTTAGTCAAGATTCTTGGTATTTTATTGTTCAAGTGCTGATTTTATTATGAGTTTAAAGCATTAAATTACTTGATCACTAATTTGATGACTTTGTGAGCCTTTTACGAATCGAGAGGTGAGTTTGAAATTTAGATCATATAGTAAAATCTGGCAATTTAGTATAACGAGTAGAGATATATATACTAAATATTGCAATTATACATGAATTCTTAGAACTAATATTTCGTTTAACTAAGGTTGATTCAAATAAAGATATGTGATTGAAATAGTTAATAGACTTAATGAGAACTCAAGATGGGTAAATTGAATACCACAGAAGAATTCGATCGAAATTAGGCTCTTGAATCTTGAATTAGGACTTAAATGTGATCAATAGGTGAAATCATTCGTCTCCAATTTTCATCCATTATTTAAAATCTCAACAAATCTTTGTGTGCATTTTAATTAAGTTAAACTGTCTAGATCAAAAACAGATATCAACGAATAAATCTTTGTTTATTTTCATCAAATAGGGGTTAGAAAAATTTAATTAAGGTCTAAAGTATAGTTCTCGTGAGAAAGATAATCCATACTCAAATGTCCACTATATTACTTGTTATGATATCGTATACTTCCAATATAAAAAACGCAACAAGTTTTTGGCATATTCACAATTCATAAATTAACATCAAATCTCAAATATAATCATCATTGTCAACCAGAATATCTAACTCAAACAAGCATAGAACCTAAAATAAGTAGATATACATATTTCGATTTTCTATAATATACTAAAACAATAATGAAAAACAAACACAAAAACACTCAAAAACACACGAAGAGTACAAACTAAAAAAATTTCTCATCCCCAAACTCAAAATCAACATTGTTCTTAGTGTCTTAAAAGCATTACCTAAAGATATAAGGGAACAAAGAAGAAGAGGAAGAAGGTATTCACCAGATTTTGCTGTTGAATGTAGGAAGAGCTATTTGGCACTTCATATCAATGTACAAGTCGTTAAGGTCCTTCCGATGTCTATGTCCATGTTACCTATTAAGAGGGGAAGGAAACAATCAAAAGAGCCAAAATCACGATCAAAACGTGACATTTAATAAGTTGTTAACCATGTGGCCACATAGAGTACCCTAAACATTTTTTCTCCCTTTTTTATGCCTAAACTCCAATATCATGCTTCATGCTTATTTCAACTCTTTTTTTTTTTTTACTCAATTAATGTTTTCTTTTAACCAGACTAAATGTCAATGATGAAGATGACCCCAAATTGAATTGAAACTTACCTATAACTAACACAAACTAGCATCTAATGCAGTGTAATTGTATAAAACGAAATAAATAAAAGGGTAAGAAGTTGGGTTGCCTCCCAATAAGTGTTTAATTTATAATCCGTAGCTAGATATTTTAGGTGGATTGGTGAGTTGGGTAAATGACTTCTCTTTATCAAAATCATCACCCCAATATACTTTCAAAGCTACCCATTTACCTTGAAGGTGCCCTTTGTTTCATAAGTCACCTCAATTGCTCTATGTGGAAAGACTTGAACAATTGTAGATGGTCCAGACCATCTAGAGCACAGTTTTCTAGGAAAAAAATTTGAATCTAGAATTTAACAACAGTACTTTCTAAAGTGAAGTGAACTCACGCCTCTGTATGTATTTATCACGTAGTCTCTTTGTGATCTCCTTATGTAGCTTTGCATTCTCATGGGCATCTATCTGAAATTCATATAATTTATTCAGCTGTAGCATCATTTTTTCTCTACCTGTTGTTATGTCCATGTTCAGCTGCTTTGCTCCAACTCCCCTGAAAGGTGACAAGCTTTCCCAAACACAAGGAGATATGATGACATGCATATTGGTGTTTTGTAAGTAGTCTGATATTCCTAAAATGCATCATCAAGATTCCTTGACCAACCAGTTCTCAAGCCACTCAATGTCATCTCCAGTATTCTATTTAGCTCTCTATTTGACAGTTCCACATGGCCACTTTTTGGGGGATGATAAGGTGTAATGACCCGATGTTTCACCCCCTATTTAGTTAACACTCAGTCCAAAAGCCTATTGCAAAAGTGTTTACCCCCATCATTAATAATGGTTCTAAGGGTGCCCAAGCGTAAGAATATGTTCTTTTTTCAGAAGAATAATAACCACTCGAGCATCATTAGTTGNCAGTTCTCAAGCCACTCAATGTCATCTCCAGTATTCTATTTAGCTCTCTATTTGACAGTTCCACATGGCCACTTTTTGGGGGATGATAAGGTGTAATGACCCGATGTTTCACCCCCTATTTAGTTAACACTCAGTCCAAAAGCCTATTGCAAAAGTGTTTACCCCCATCATTAATAATGGTTCTAAGGGTGCCCAAGCGTAAGAATATGTTCTTTTTTCAGAAGAATAATAACCACTCGAGCATCATTAGTTGGTGCTGCTATTGCTTCTACCTATTTCGATACATAGTCAAATGCTACCAACAGATAGTCAAATCATATTTTATGTGCATTCATAGGTAAATTTTTAGTAGTTTACTTTGATGATATTTTGGTATATAGTAATGATCTAAATAAATATATAGGGCATTTGCTATGTGTGCATGTGGTCTTAAAGCAGAAACAACTTTATGCTAACTTTAAAAAGTCCACATTTTACATGGAAAAAGTTGCTTTTTTTGATTATACCGTTATTGCAAAGGGTATTGAAGTGGATGAGGATAAAATCAAAGCCATTGAACACCTAAAAGCATAATTCAAGTAAGAAGTTTACATAGGTTGCTAGTTTTTATTGGTGTTTTGCTAAAGATTTTATCACACTTACCATACCACTCAAAGACATTATAAAGAAAAATGTAGGATTTCATTGGTTTGTTGAACAAGAACATGCTTTTAATAATATTAAGGATATATTGTGTAATGCACCGATTTTGTCTTTATCTAACTTTAACAATACTTTTAAGATTGAATGTGATGCCTCAAGAATCGATATTGGAGCTGTCTTAATGCAGGAATGAAGGCCAATAGCTTACTTTAGTGAAAAGCTAAGCGGATTAGCTCTCAACTATCATACATATGACAAGGAGATATATGCATTTGTTCGAACTTTTGAGAGATGGCAGCCCTATTTATGCCCAAAGGAGTTCGTGATTCACACTGATTATAAGTCTTTGAAATATTTAAGAGGTCAAGGTAAGTTAAATAAGAGACATGCACGGTGGATAGAGTTCCTCGAGACGTTTCCTTAAGTTATTCAGTACAAACAAGGTAAATAAAATGTGGTAGCGGATGCTTTATCAAGAAGGTAAGTACTTTTAAATTCTTTAGGTGCCAAGTTATTAGGATTTGAATATGTTAAAGACATGTATACTAATGATCCAGATTTCTCTAATATATACGAATCATATGATAAGCGTACTGTGGATAGATTCTTTAGACATGATGAGTATTTATTTTTTAGAAAATAAGTTGTGTGTTCCTAAATGTTAAATGAGAGGATTATTAGTATGTGAAGCACATTGTGGAGGTTTAATGGGTCATTTTGGGGTTAAAAATGACCTTAGAGATGCTAGGTGAACATTATTTTGAGTACACTTGAGGAAAGAATTCTTTCTAGATAAAAAAAAGTCAAAGTTGTAGCCATGAGGAGATGGTCCATTCCAAGTCCATGAAAAGATCAATAGCAATGCCTACAAATTAGATCTTCTAGATGAGAATAATGTTTTGACAACCTTTAATTTCTCTAATCTTTCTGTCTTTGATGTAGGTACATATTTGATGTCGAATCCTATCGAAGAGAGAGAGAGAGAGAGAGGATGAGGTGATCCAGGATACGAAGGCAAATCCAGACAGTGATCCATTGGTTGTTGAGGAGGGACCAATGATGATGTCATGAGCAAAAAAGGTCAAGAAGGCCATGTACTTGCCTTGCTCAAGCTACGGTGGATGAAATATTGATCATAATAAGCAAATGAACAAGTTTCATGTTGGGTTAGGTAGATGAAAAGAAGTGGATCAACTTGGTGCAAACAACAAACGAATGAGCTAAGTGGCAAACCTTTGCAACTGTATAGTACACCTATGCATGCGGCCTCATGCAATCATATCGTGATCAAAGTGAAGACAGCCAACTTGTCTATGCGCCAGCATAGTTCAAACTGGGTCGCGAATTTTTCAAATTTTGCATAATTTTTTATTTTAGTTAAAACTTTTGTATGGTATATTTTTTTTAAAATCTTTTGAGAGTTAATTCCACTTTAATTCTGCTTTTAAGTACATTTTATGCGTTTCATATAAATAGGACTCATTCTATTTGTTGTAAATACACACAATTTGAGAGATTTTATTGGAAGATATATTGCTTTCTTCTCGATCTTCATTGAATTAATTGTGAACTTATCAAGATTATTTTTCGTCGCGTTCAAACAAATTGAGTGAGATTCTTGAGTCATGTAATCTCGGGATCAATATATTTTCGGCGAATGTGTTGGTTCCTTGATTCAATTTTTTAATCAAGTTTAAATGTTGATTTCTTAGCTTTCTTGGGTTAAATCAATCTTGTGTGGGTTTTGTTGCTACCATTGCTACGTGGGTTCGCATCACAGAGTAGCTTTCAAAATGTGGGCAATCTGACTTATCTATTCAAGTGTTGATTTTTAATCTCATAAATGCACAAGAAAAGTCTCCAAGCGATCTTGAGGGTGATCAAGAATGAATATCTTCTTAATAGCCATTTCTATCACATCAATTCGTATAGCACTGAAGACTTTGAATGTCACCTGCTCATCATTCAACCACATCAATTGTCCCTTTTGAACATCTAACAAGGCCTGACATATTGCAAAGAATGGGCTCCCCAATATCAATGGTATATCATTGTCCTCATCCACCATGTCCTAAATGACAGTCCGCCTTCACGAGTGTGTCTTCGATAATTCCCTTTGGGAATTTATAGACCTATCTACAAGCTCCAAAGAGATTGATGTTGCCTTTGCCCTTCCAAATTTAGTTTCCTAAAAATAGAGTAAGGCATAAGGTTAATATTTGAACCTAAGTCACAAAGGATTTAATCAAATTTCATATCACAAAGGAATAATAAAACTCCATTGATCCTTTAATTTAGGTGACAATTTATTTTGTAGGATGGCACTACATTTTTCATGCAGCATCACTGTTCCCAAATCCTTCAGTTTCTTCTTATTTGTGAGAATCTCCATTATGAATTTAGCATAGCTGGCCATTTGTGCAAGTGTATCCACAAACGGTATATTGTCAGCAGTTTTTGGAATACCTCAAGGAACTTCTAGAACTACTTGTCTAACTTATGTTTCTTTAGCCTCTATAAAAATGGTAGCGGTGGCATAAATGCTTTGGTAGGAGTGGTTACCTTAACCTTTGGATCCTATAATGCTTTTTATGTCTCTAATTCTTTATTCTGTTCAGATTCCTTTAAGTGTTCCTCGGCAATGGTAGGTATCTTTTCTTGTGTAGCAACTTGTCTCTTTACATTGATCTAGTAGTTGAACTCCACTATGGGCAGTTATAGCCTTGCAAAGCTCCCTACGATTTATTTTTATGTCACTGGGCAATGCTCATGGTAGTTTCTGTAAAAGTGCCTTAGCTATCTATTCTATCTGATTTTTCCAAGTTCTTAATGACAGCTTCTTGAACATGCAAGCGTTTATCTGTTCTTTGCATGTGTTGGTTAGATATTTTTACTAGTTTAGTCACAAGACCTTCTAATGAAAACTTCTTTTCATTCTGCTAAGAATCTAGAGGTGCAACCTGGGCTCTCTGACCACTACTCCATTATAAACCAAGGAGATTTCTCCAACTTGAGTAGTAAGTGTTAGGATTTTGATTATACTTTTGTCTTTGAAAATTTTGGATATAATTTAGATCCTCCACTATGTGAGCAATAGGAATCCTTTAAGTGCAATCAACACTCTCATGATTTTCTCTGTAATGCTCATATTCGGTCCCACTAGTTGGGGCTGCATTCATTTGATCTATCTTCCGCGCCATGATGCCAATTGTGTTGATATTACTATCAAAGAATCAATTTCTAATACCCCCATCAACTTTTTTTTTACTTGTCCTTTCAGTAGGCCAAA
The DNA here is from genome assembly GCA_903798315.1 of Fraxinus greggii. Classification (NCBI taxonomy): domain Eukaryota; kingdom Viridiplantae; phylum Streptophyta; class Magnoliopsida; order Lamiales; family Oleaceae; genus Fraxinus; species Fraxinus greggii. The sequence continues at coordinate 981 of CAIGRK010295568.1, read as the reverse complement.
GTGTACTAGTGAATACCAAATCCTCCATAATTTGGTGGACCTGATATGCAGTTCTCTTTGTGATAGAACCATCGCACTCAAGAGTCTATGTTATCTCTACTTATGAAATTCAAACTAATGTAGAAGTATTGTACCTAAAGCTACTTCTGAAATCCATTTTGTAGGCATCGGAGGAGCAAACTCTTGTATTATTCCCAAGATTCTAAATAAAAGTCTGAGTCTAATTGTTGAAACGTGGTTATCTCATCGCTCAGCTTTCCAATCCTCTTTAGTGGGAAATATTTGATCAGAAACTTCTAACTCAACCTGTTCCAAGAAGTGATGCTTTGAGATGGGAAAGTATCTAACCATTCCCTGACTGAGTCTCTCAATGTATATGGGAAGAGCCTCGATCTGATTACTTCACTAGACACTTTGAACACTCGATAGTTGCACACATGCAAAAAATCTTGATATATGAGAGTTATAATTCTCTGTAGTTCTCCCAAATAATTGTAGCACATTATGTGACATATTGATCACATCAGTCCTCGGGTGAAAGTTTTTGTGACCAAACACCGGATATACTATGCTATTGGCTTTCCATTATCGGTGGAACTTCGTACCCCCCACTAAAATTTCACTTTCAATTACTACAATAGTATTAGGAGGTTTTGTCCCTATATTTTGCCCCGATGGCAATAGGATTTAGATTACCCTATGTATTCCTCTTTCTTTTTTGTTCTACTTCCAACTGTTCTCTTTTTCGAAACCCGAATGTTCGTTCGATTTTTAGGTCAAATTGAGCAAGATCACCTTATGTCGAACTTTGCATACAAAGTCCTGAAAAAGTAAGAAAGAACATTGGGAAATTTTTCTAATATAGTATACCTTTCTATCCAAGTCTTCGATTTTGTAGGTTCCAGGCCTCAGTTCTTCTGATATGCTGTAGGTGTTGACCGATGGTCAAATTGTACATTTTGATTATAACAAACAATTTAT
>CAIGRK010295536.1:0-10023 GCA_903798315.1 Fraxinus greggii | reverse complement strand
TTTTTTTTTTTTTTTTTTTTTGTTTGCTTTTTTGAGTTCCACAACGCGTTGTCTTTCTTCATCGGTTCATTGAGTAAATAACATGATAAAAAGCAAGGATTTGAGCTGTCATTGCTGTACCTACAATGTACGAAGGGGAAAACTACTGAAATTTACAAGTTTTAGAGATATAGCCTCTGAACAAGAATAATTATTCTATTACTTTGTCCTTTGAGCATAAGGAAGGGGATATTTTTCCTTAATCTTTCTTCCCACCTTTTGTTTGTTCCTCTATCCTCCATTTGTTTCAATAGAAGAGAGAAGGAGAGGGAGTATATATAAGCTTGATGTTTTGAGTTGCAGTAGGTTTGGTGGTAATTAGTTTTTTCTTTTTTTTTTGGGTGGAGTGGGGTGGGGGAGTGGGCGCTGGTGTGGACCTAGCTTTGGTTATTAAACGAGATTATGTCAAATTTCAACATTTGTTACTACTGTTTAATTAATTATGGATGTTTGGGTTTCAAAGTACAAAACTACATGTACCCTGCTGAATTTAGTATATTCTTTGTGTAACTTCATCTTGGAGATCACTTCTTTCACTTTGTTAGAGTTTCACACCCCTCGCAATAAATGAGCAAATGATATACATCGTTTAATTTGATGGATGAGATTGTATATATTATCTCTTTTGCTTACTATTGTATGTTTTTGCTTGATATGCAGATAAACTTTCTTGCGACCACTGAAAAATTACCCAGTATTTGTTAAGTTTGATGTAGACTGTCACAATTCACTTGGCTTTCAGATGCTGATCTTGTGTTGACAATTGATATTACACACTGAAGGTTCATTCCGAGGTTTCTATAATTCTATACTCTTTGATTGAGGATAACTTCTTGGCGACCTCTCTCTTTGTAAATATAGAAACAAAGAGCATCACCTAACCTATTTTGAGAAAAAAAGTATTCCATTTATTTTGGGATTTGGTTTTCTGCAATTTTTCAGTGGTGATGGGGACAGAACTTTTTGGACCTTGTGTCAAAGAGGAGAACATGGAAATTTCCTCAATTCCACCTGGTTTTGAGTCCCTTGTTCCTTTCACCCTAAAGAGGGTGGAAGATAATAAAATAAGTAGTTATTGTGCTTCTGCTGGCGCTTCTGGAACACAGACAGTTCAGATAGAAACAGAATTTGACAGTAGTGATGATTTGAAATTCATGAAGTCCCTTAGAAGTAGACCTTGGATTAACTACAGCCAGTTTGATTACAATTCGGGCGATGAGTCTGATTCTGAGCAGGTTGACCAAGTTTCGTGTTTTTGTTTGTGTAACTTTTTCTTTTTTCCTGCACATTTGTTGTCGATTTCTATTCTTACATATGCTTTACATTTGCAGAACATTCCTTTAAAGACCAGACTCCCAAAAGGGGTTATTCGTGGATGTGAAGAGTGTAGCAACTGCCAAAAGGTTAATGCTTCGAACTAGTAGTCATTTAGCTGACAATGGTTTCTTACTTTGATAAAATCGTAATCACGCTATAAAATATTTGAGTGCTTGCACAGGTGCTTCTATATGCAACTTTTATAAACGTATATTGTGGGATGTCTCTGGCAGTATATTCACCAAACTTGTGGCTAGTCAAGTGCATTTCATAGCTTAAGACTGTGAATGCTAAAGACCCTTTTTGTGTTTATTGATTGTCATCCGTGGTTATTGTTGTAATTGTAAAGCAGCTGAAATAAATGGAAATTGATATAGTGTTCATATATCACCTTTTGATATGTTTAAGATATTAATTTGGAACAGGTAACTGCAAATTGGCGTCCAAAAGAAGCGTGCCGGCCCGATGTTCAGGAGGCTCCTGTGTTTTATCCGACTGAAGAGGTACTTACTGAGACTTGTACTGCCTGTTTACCCGCTTCTTCAATACCCCACTATGACTGTGCCTGGACATTTTGTCCTTGACACTTTTAATATTTTCTTTGGAATTTAGTCGTCTTCGGACTTCAAATAATTATGATAATGACACTCTTGTGATGAATATTTTATTATCAGGAGTTTGGAGATACTTTGAAATATATTGCAAGTATACGCCCTAAAGCAGAAACATATGGAATTTGTCGCATAGTACCTCCCCCTTCATGGAAACCTCCTTGTCCTCTGAAGGAAAAGAATATATGGGAGAAATCCAAGTTTAGCACTCGTATCCAGCGTATTGACAAACTTCAAAATCGGAATTCAGTGAGAAAGATATTGCAAACTAATTACCAGAAGAGGAGGAAAAGAAGATGTGTTAAAACTGGAATTGATCATGGGGTTGGTAACGAGGAAATCGGGGTTCCTGGTGAAGTTGAAATATACGAGGCTGAGAGTTTTGGGTTTGAACCTGGTCCTGAATTTACTCTGGATGCATTTCAGAAGTATGCTGATGATTTCAAGGCCCAATACTTCAGGAAAAACAATAATAGTTCAGATATGGTAGGTAACACAACCATGCTAAAGGAGCAGTGGCAGCCTTCGGTGGAGAATATTGAGGGTGAGTATTGGCGGATGGTGGAAAAACCAACAGAAGAAATAGAGGTAATATTGATGTTACTGATATCTTTACAAGTTCAAATTTCTATATCATTTTGCTGGTTTTTTTCCGTCTAGTAATTTTTTCATCTTTCATTGTCTTCCTTTCTAGGTGCTTTATGGGGCTGACTTAGAAACAGGAGAATTTGGGAGTGGGTTTCCTAGATATTCTCATCAAGCTGGTTCTGCTTCTGACATCAAATACGTCAATTCTGCGTGGAACTTGAATAACTTACCTAGGCTTCCTGGTTCTGTTCTTTCATTTGAAAGCAGTGACATATCTGGTGTTCTGGTCCCTTGGCTTTATTTAGGAATGTGCTTTTCTTCATTCTGTTGGGTAAGTAAAATGACTTCTTATCGTTTGCGTAGAATATGGTGTTAGTAGAGAGTATAACCTAGCCACCATTTTGAACTACATGAATAACATACTTCTGTAGCAGTTACTTTTGTGGTCATTTAAAGTTGGAAAATATTTGGTACAAATTTTTATATAACTGCCTTGAAGATAGAAGTTCAAAATTATCCTTCCAAATCCAGGGTTCTGAATTCTGATGGTAAAACATTTGAAATTCAAGGTTAAAGAACTTATGACTGTAATGTATGTAGTCTTTACCAATAATTCCAAACCATCTTCAAAAGTTTCCATTAATGTCTTAAGCTGACAGTCTTATTATTCAGTCTTGCACTCGTCTAGTTGCCTGCCAACATTCTAGGCATTTTGCATGAAACATCAAATTTATCGTTTCATTTTATCAAATGACCGTTCACCTTATGATCTTCTTATCATACCGAATTCCCGTAGGCTGTAGCACTTCTCCATTTTATCCAACCTACTCTAATTTTATGCATCACATTTCTTCAATTCCTCCTCCATTGTTCAGAATGGAACCTATATAGTTAAAACAATTGCTTATGGTAACCATACCATGCTCTATGGTAATTTCACTATTATCTTCATTCCTACCATCACTAAAGTGCCATTTTTTTTTTTTTGGTTCTACTCAACCCAAAACCTTTAGAATCCTTAGTACTCTGTCAATGTTCTAACTCATGATTGAACATCTCGTTAGTCTCTATAATAAAATCGTATGATCTACGTAGTCTCCTCTATCGATACAAAAAGAAAATGTTCAATATAATAATTATTTCTGTTTCCTCTTCTGGCAGAAAATCATCACTGCAATATATTGATAGAAGGTGACTTTGATCAGTGCGTGTAATGTTATTAACGTTCATTTCTTACGTTCTTCTATTTGTTAGCAGCATGTTGAGGACCACCACTTGTACTCATTAAACTACATGCATTGGGGAGCTTCGAAGATTTGGTATGGCGTTCCAGGATCTGATGCCCTTAAACTGGAAGAAGCCATGAGGAAACATTTGCCTGACCTATTTGAAGAGCAGCCGGACTTGCTTCATAAGCTGGTAAGTATATTTCTTTCTTTATACAAAAATGCCAATTCAACATTCGAGCTATGATTTGTACAAACTTCTTTTGCAAACTCAGAAGTGGCTAATGGTTGGCTTATTTACCATGTTCCTATTTCATAACGAAATAGAAATCTGCAAGTAACATACGAATGCACTAAAAATGGTGTATAAACTTTGTAAATTAGCGTTGTTTCCTGAAAGTTTAGCCATCCTGATTGCTGTTTGAACATGGTGAATTTGAGAGGCCAAACTTGTGAACAAATTTACCTTTACTCCGTTTCAAATCTATTTGCATTGTTTTTGGTTTTGGTCATTCATGCATCCATGTGTTGCTATAGTTTCTTCCGGTTTTCTCAACAATGTTGATATTTTCATTCAACATTTCAAAGAGAGAATGGGAAGGAAAAGATAGGAGAGGTCCTGCGTGTGACAGTTATGCGTGCCTTGGTGTGCTTGCATGTGCACGCTACATTTTATTTCTGTATGTATATATTGATGACAGACGTTCGTAACGAAAACTAGAATTATAAGAGGAGAGAGGGGGAAGAGATGGAAGTAACGAGAAGAAAGAGAGATGAGGAACAATTTAGATGGAGAATTTGTAGTTTAATATCAAAGTATAATGAAAACAAACTGTTAACCCACTTTATATGGGGTTCAAACAAACCTCGTTTAAGTAGGAACCTAACTAATGAAATAAAGCTTAATTTAAGTCAAAACTAGAAACATTAATTTGACTGAAATAAAAGTAATATCTAAAAGATTATTATGCCAAGTCGTCATAAAATATCTTAATCGATCTCCATAATATATACATCTTTGTGTTTATAAATATAGTATATTTACTTTTTCCCTTTTTATTCTCATTGTGATTAATAATTGAGGTAGAAGGAACTATTTAAGTAGTCTTAGAGCGTGTTCGGTAGATATTAAAAAATCGGATTAAAATTGAAAAATTAACCGTTATTGTTGACTTTTATTAGACGAGTGAGACCCAATAACGGCTATATTTTCAATTAAATCGGATTAAAATCCCTCTCAAACAANATAAATATAGTATATTTACTTTTTCCCTTTTTATTCTCATTGTGATTAATAATTGAGGTAGAAGGAACTATTTAAGTAGTCTTAGAGCGTGTTCGGTAGATATTAAAAAATCGGATTAAAATTGAAAAATTAGCTGTTATTGTTGACTTTTATTAGACGAGTGAGACCCAATAACGGCTATATTTTCAATTAAAATTGGATTAAAATTCCTTCCAAACAAGCCATTAATATAAAAGTTTCACCTTTTTTCTTAACCAAAAACTTCTTTAGAACTATTGAATTTTTCCCTATCAATTTAGTACCACGGAATATTTTGTGTACAAAGAACAATTATACTTGTCATCATACTTGTACTTTTAGTCATCAGTATATCCTTCTGTTTCATATAACCGCACATATCTGTAATTATATTTTGATATTTAGAAATGGAAGGCATTTTATTTCTACTTACACATAACTCTTACAATAAACCTTGTACTACATAGAGTGCATTTGGGTTTCATTGTAATCTCCTTACGATGAAAATAGTTGTGAGTCTCATGAAATGTATGGATAATAAGTGGGTAGTAATTGTGAATGTGTAATTAAAATTAAAGTTTGACTTTGATAGAAATTATAAGTAATTCAAATGTTTCCTAAACATAGGCATAATATAGGTTTGACACAAATAGAGCAGTGATCAGCATTTGTTTATATCTAATCATTGTTTTTTTCAATTACTGTTTGGACGTTTTTAGTAAGGCAAGCAGGATAGAGACGAAGGAAAATCTTTTCTTCACTTCACTTTCTACAGAAAGCATGAGAGAAATTGTAATACAAACAAAAATAACGGGCAATGTTAGCTATTCTTAATGCTCAAATTCTATGATAACAGAATAGGACCAAAGTATACTCAAAGTCTAAGTCATTTGCTTTTCTTAATGTCCAACTTTAAAGGGGTAATACTTGAATTTATGCTTCATTCTGATATTGGATAAAAGGTTAGCCATTTAGCTCTATTCCCATTTCTTTTTTCGTCCTCAGAAAGTAATATACTGATAGAGCCTCAATATTTGAATTTATTCTCCTCTATGAAGATTGTTCTGTGAAGGTGAGATAGAAGCTCCAATATGTCTTAGCTACGCTGTCTGAAAGATGTTCTAGAGTTTTGTGATCGTTGAGGGTATTTTTACACTTTTTAGGACATCATAGTTAATTCAGAAGTTCAGTATTCAAATTTTGACACGAGCTAATGTCTTCTTCCACTTTTGCTTTCTCTACTTTATAATCTTCAATTTTTTTATTATTTGTGCAGGTCACACAACTTTCACCCTCTATTTTAAGATCTGAGGCAGTGCCTGTCTATCGATGTGTTCAGAATCCAGGAGAGTTTGTTCTTACCTTCCCTCGAGCTTATCACGCTGGCTTCAACTGCGGCTTTAATTGTGCTGAAGCCGTTAATGTTGCTCCAGTTGACTGGTTGCCCCATGGGGAAAATGCTATCGAGCTCTATTGTGAGCAAGGCAGAAAGACTTCTATTTCACATGATAAACTATTGCTTGGGGCAGCTAGGGAGGCAGTTAAAGCAAATTGGGAGCTCAATTTACTGAGGAAGTATAATACTAATAATTTAAGATGGAAGGATGCCTGTGGAAAGGATGGTATCTTATCAAAAACACTCAAGGTAAGTACTTGTACTGATATCCACATTTGATCTGAAAATATTTCATGTCAACTGTTTGGCTCTTTAACAGATCTCACTTTGGGTCAGTTGTACATTAATCTGGTTTAAATTTCCAAAAATTGTTGATTTTCCTTTGTTTTTCGGGTAAGATATCTGCGTATATATTGGCATCTTGTATAAGAAAAAAGTTCAATTATATGATGTTCAGGAAATAGAGTCTTGTTGAATCCAGTTGGATTAAATTTAATCTAGATTTATGCAAAATTGGTTCATACAAAACCTGTACATCATCATGATCTGGATCAGGCTTTCGGTCCTGGAAATACCAGATTTAGTTATTGCTAAGCACTACAGCAGATTGAGATGTGAAGCTGTTTCGATTAAAATTTTTGAACACTTTCAGGGTTTGGCAGGTACACGAAAGATGGAAAAAAGAGATATATCCTTTGTACCTTTTCCTTTCAAGGGCTTACTTTTTCGTGTCCACATGTGTGCTTGGAATGTCATCGTCCTAAGAATTTTTAAATTGTTAGTCATTCTTTATGATATGTCATCAGATAACCAATGTTGCTGAACCAATTTTCTGAAACTCTGTTTCTGATAGTGAAATTTAAATTTATCTTTGTATATTTGGTGTCAGATATTGTTATATTTACTGTGTTTCTGTGCCATATTCTGTGTAGACTCGTGTTGAGATGGAGCGGGTGCGGAGAGAATGCCTCTGCAATTCCTCACAGGCTTTGAAGATGGAGAGCTCTTTCGATGCTAATAGTGAGAGGGAATGCAGTGTATGCCTATTTGATCTGCATCTGTCTGCTGCAGGTTGTCACCATTGTTCACCTGATAAATATGCATGCTTGAACCATGCAAAGCAGTTGTGTTCATGTTCTTGGGGTGCCAAGTTTTTCCTTTTCCGTTACGACATCAATGAATTGAACATATTGGTTGAAGCATTGGAAGGGAAGCTAAGTGCAGTATATAGATGGGCAAAGCTAGATCTTGGAATGGTCCTAAGTTCTCATGTATCCAAAGAAAAATCAAAAGTCCCTGGGCTTACTGGTAAGATGTCTTATGCTGCAGAAAGAATGGCACCGAAAGAGATGAAGGTTATATCCAAGACAAGTTCTTTGCAAAAGGAGAAACCATCTGGAGAGTTATTGGCTTTTGAAAAGATGAAGGCGTCATCCACATCTCTCAAATCTTCAGTCAAAGTTGAGGCAGAAAAGCATAATTTTCCAGGGAAAAATGACGACTTTTTACAGTCAGCTCCGGTAAATGAAACACCAGTGTCTCAGCTCTCGCAAGTGAACATGTCTTCTTCTGACAATTTAGGTTCAAGGAGAGCTGAAGAGAAACAGACATCATTTCCTGGAAACAATGATGTTATATGTCTGAGTGATGATGAGGGGGATGAGTCCAGCATGAAGTCTTTAGTTGGAAATGGTACTTCTGAAAAGCGTACAGGACATGTTCAGAGGCAAGTGGGCCACGGTGATATGGTGAGTGTGGGAAATGATATTGAACATTCATCCTTGACGACGACCACCACTAGTGCATCTGTATTGTGTGAACTGATGAATGAGTCTTCTGGTTCAGAGGCTATAAAAGTTGAAAACTATATAGAAGGTGGAAGGCATCAAAGGCTGTGTTCACTGAATGATTATATCCATGGATCTCGTTTTACTGGCGTAAATGATAATAAACATATTGAGAGCTGTCCAATTAAAAAAGAGACTGTTGAGTTTAATAAGAAAAATGCAGATTGTTGCTTGAAGCCACAATGTTATAGTGGTGAAAAACCCAACAAAGAAGATGGTCAAAAAAGGTTGGAGTTGGATCTTAATCCAAGGCCAATGGAGAATGTACAAAGTGGACCATGTAACCCATCTGGCTGTCAAAATAATTTGGATAGACATTATCGACAGAAGGGGCCTCGCATTGCAAAAGTAGTTCGGAGAATCAATTGCAATGTGGAAGCTCTTGACTTCGGAGTTATTAATGCGGGAAAGTTATGGTGTGATAGTCGGGCCATTTACCCAAAGGGTATGACGTGTTTTGATGTCCATATAGCTTATAGCTGTGATGCAAAATCTTAGCAACTTCTATTGAAATGAGCTTTTCTTTTTCCCTGTTGAATGCAGGATTCAGGAGTAGAGTTAGATACATAGATGTCCTAGATCCCTCAAATATGTGCTACTATGTCTCTGAAATCCTTGATGCTGGGCGTGATGAACCTTTATTTATGGTAATTAAATCTTACTGAATTAACTAGAAACCTCTTATGCAAGTTCGCTTTATACATTTTGTCCTACACAACAAGTTAACGACTCTTTTCCAGTTACACCAACTCTCTTGATTTCTTTTAAGTTTGGAAGTGCTAATTTAGTTGTGGTGATGATTGAAATCCTTTAGGTTTCTGTGGAGTATAGTCCAAGTGAAGTCTTTGTTCATGTCTCCGCTGTCAAATGCTGGGAAATGGTTCTCGATAGAGTAAATCAAGAGATCACAAAGCAACATAAGTTAGGAAAAGCGAACCTTCCTCCTCTGCAGCCTCCTGGAAGTCTTGATGGCATGGAAATGTTTGGATTTTCTTCTCCAGCAATTATACAGGTGACTGTCTCAAATTAATGTGTCCAATGGTTAAAATAGCTTTATATAGGAAGCTCTAATACAAAATTGCATTGGAAATATCTCTAAATCCGAAGTAAAGCTTTAGAAGTGATGATCCAGCTAAAGAGTTTACAAGACTATTATTACGTTAGTTAAAAAGAAAATGGTTTAAAGGGGTTTTTTGAAATTGAGTTCGGTAGAACATGTTGTTTACCTATTTGTGAATCGTCTGATAAAAATCCATTAAACAGATTCGTAGTGGAAGATTTGCTCTAGTTTGTGATTCTAGATATCATCATACTATTACAACTCATTATAGGGCGAATCTGTCTAATCATATGACTGAGCTATTAATTTCTAATACGTGTAAGTGAGCATATGAAGTTTGTCTGTTGACAAAGAAATTGTTTACAGCCAACGTTCTCTCACTTCTCTCTCTGTTTGACGCATATCTTCCTTTCCTCTGCTACAGTCAATTCAGGCCATGGACAAGAATCGAGTCTGTACAGATTACTGGAAATCAAGGCCCTTAATGCAGATTCCTCAGCATTCTCATTTGAGAGACAACTGCAGTAACTTTATTTTGAAGTCTGAGCCCTTGAATAATCAAGAAGCTGGGAGAAGCCACCCATTTCTTTCAGGGGAGGTTAATGCAATACTCAATGGCCTGTTTAAGAAGGCAAATCCAGAAGAATTGCAAGCATTGTACAGTATTTTGAATAA
>CAIGRK010295527.1:0-20702 GCA_903798315.1 Fraxinus greggii | reverse complement strand
AATGATTTGTTGAATCGAGAATGAATGTTTTAGGGTTGAACGTAAGAAAAATGAAAATCTTTCACAAGTTTGGGATTGTTCAGTGAAGAACAAGATTGAAATGAATCTTCACACAATCAATGGTTAGTTGCTGGCACACGAAGTACAAATAGATAAAACTAAATGAATAGAACTCAAATTAAATTTAAAAACAAAATTTCGGCTTCCATCCGGATAACATGCATATGCTTGGTAAATCAATACGTACGCGAAAAGAGTAGAAATCATATGGAAAAACTTTGATCCAATAATTTCTTAAATCAAGAATCAATGTTTTAGGGTTGAACGCAACAAAAATGAAAATCTTTTACAATTTTGGGATAGTTAAATGAAGAACAAGATTGAAAGTGAACTTTCACGAAATCAATTGTTAATTTTCATACAATGATAAAACCTTACTACATAAATAGAAGAAAACATAATTTATGCGAAAACAAATATATAAAACTAAAAAAATAGAGCTTTAATCAAACTAAAAAATAAAATTTCGACTTCCACCCAATTAACCACGCGTCACAAGTTGGCGCTCACTCTTATAGAGTCAGCCAAAACGTTTTATGATGTGACCCTTGAAGGATGACTCTTGGAACTCACAACAGGACTTGCTATACATACCCGAAGAAAGCTGAAATCAATGTATTTTGACCCAATGATTTCTTGACTCAATGTATATATAGTGATAGAAGAAAACAAAAGAAATTTTTAAAAGAAAGAAAGACATAAGATAAAAGTATATTTTTTTTCAAGCTTTGGGTGCCGTCGAGAAACAACATTCATCGTCCAACATCATCCATTCAAAAGTTTCAAATTAAGATAGGTAGAGGTGCAAGTGGTTATTTCGTTTTCAAGTTATGAATTTTCATTAAAGTAAGAATGAATTGGTGCCTTCAGGTACGGTACTATCATAGTTTGAATGATCATTCTCGGGCTCTACGTGTTATGATAATTCTATAGAAATTGGATTTTGCCGGAAATCCATCTACGTGTAANGCAAGTGGTTATTTCGTTTTCAAGTTATGAATTTTCATTAAAGTAAGAATGAATTGGTGCCTTCAGGTACGGTACTATCATAGTTTGAATGATCATTCTCGGGCTCTACGTGTTATGATAATTCTATAGAAATTGGATTTTGCCGGAAATCCATCTACGTGTAATGGTATGAATCTATAGTTCGAATTTTCTAATTTGATAACGAAATGCACCGATGATATCTATTGAGTTTCAAAATCATGGGTTAATTCCCTTCCTAGAGGTTGATTTGATTTGCTTGGGGCATGGATGATGGTAGATGAAGATGCAACATGCTCGGAGAAGCCGGCGACTTAATGTTTTTATTCGATTATGAAACGTTTACGTGTTTTTTTTTAATAGATGGATTTCTATGAGCACCATTTTTTGGGACTATTCAAAAAAGATTTTTATGAATTAATTATTTTTAAAAGTAGTTATGTTTTATAGAAATTAACGTACAAGTGACCATTTCTCACAAAAATGTGAGCAATAAGATTTAGTGTTGTTTCTAAAATTTCAGTATCTGTATTTGACTTCAAAAATTCATAACTCAATCATTATTTGAATTTGTGGACAAAACAAGTGGGGCATATCCTCATGGGTTAGATACTAAATAAACTTAAAATCTTGTCAATCTGATGCCCGTAGAATTTTACATGTCATTTTAAGTAAACTGCGATGGTGTATCTTCCAAACCGAGTTGCTGCGAAATTTGGGAAAATATTTCAGTACCTCATATGCTGTCGAAAGAAGCCGATATTTGGATATGTAATATTAAAAGAAGTTTCCTACATTCCCTTAAAATTTCATGAAGTTCTAAGATTGATCACTATGTAAATTTTAAAGTAAATCTTTATGCATTCCGCAAAAAATATAGGTAATTAAACTAAATTGTTAAAATAATTTTAAGTCTACGACTGAAGTACAATTGTTCTAGTTACGTATTGTTATATTAATTTTTAGTATACTACTAAGGCACAGTTGTTCTAGTAAGAATTTGTTCCACTCTGGATCAGGACATTACATTAAACAGAAAAAAAATTCCAACTTCCGTCCGAACGATCATGCATGTGCGTGATAAGTCCTCAAATTAAAAGAGTGAGCCAAACAGTTTTATGATGTGATTCTTGAAGGTTGAATCTTGGAACTCACAACAAAACTTGATATACTTACCCGAAGAAAGATGAAATCATATCGACGAACTTTGACCCATTAAATTATTGAATCAAGAATCAATGTTTTAGGGTTGAATTTCCAAAAAATGAAAAACTTTGACAACTTTGGGATAGTTCAATGAGGAACTAGATTGAAAGTGAATTCTTAGAAAATCAATTGTTAATTTTTCTACAATGATTTAGCTTTCCTATACAAACAAAAGAAAACACAATTTTCGTGAAAAATAATTAGATAAAACTAAACAAATAGAGCTCGAATCAAACTGAAAAATAAAATCCCGACTTCAATTCGATTAACCATGCTAGGTCCACAATCTAAAAGAGTACGCCAAAAAGTTTTATGATGTGATCCTCGAAGGATAAACCTTGGAACTCATAGCGAAACTTGACATACGTACCCGAAAAACTGAAATCATACCGAAGAACATTGACCCAATAACAAAAGAAAACATAATTTACGTGAAAAGTAATTAGATAAAGCTAAATAAATAGAGCTCAAATCAAACTGAAAAACAAAATTCCAACTTCCATCCGAATAACCATGCACGCACATGCTAAGCCCTCAATCTAAAAGAGTAAGCCAAAAAGTTTTATGATGTTAACCTACTCACAACAGGACTTGATATACGTTCCCGAAGAAAGCTGAAATCATGTCAAGGAATTCTTACCCAATGATTTCTTGAATGAAGAATCAAGGATTTTGGGTTGAACGCCACAAAAATGGAAATCTTTGACAAATTTGGAACAGTTCAATGAATAACAAAATTGAAAGTGAATCATCACAAAATCAATGGTTAATTGTTGGTGCAGTGATAAAGACTTATAATATAGTAGAGAATAAAAAAAACATAATTTATGCGAAAAAAAATTAGATAAAACTAAACGAATAGAACTCGAATTAAACAGAAAAAAAAATTCGAATTCCATCCAAACAACTAAGTGTGAGCATGGTAAGCCCTCACGCTAAAAGAATGAGCCAAAAAGTTTTATGATGTGACCCTCGACCGATGAATATTGGAACTCATAGGAAACTTGATTTATTAAATCAGGAATCAATATTTTAGGGATGAATAACGCAAAAGTAATTTAATAAAACTAAACAAATAAAGCTCGAATCAAGCTAAAAAACAAAATTCTGACTTCCATTCGAATAACCATGTGTGCACAATGAAAGTTCTCACTCTAAAATAGTAAGCCAAAAAGTTTTATGACGTGAACATTGAATGATGAACTTTGGAACTCACAAAAGGGCTTGATATACATATCCGAAGAAAGCTAAAATCATATCGAAGAATTTTAACCAAATCATTTCTTGAACCAAGGGTGAGAATTTAAATTAAAAACCCACTTCATTTCATTTTCCTCAAATTAAAGAAATGTTTTTGGGATGAAATCCACTTCATTTCATTTCATACCCGAAGAATGGTGAAATCATATCGAAGAACTTTGACCCAATGATTTCTTGAAAACAAGAATCAATGTTTTAGGATTGAATGCCACAAAAACGAAAGGTATTATGACATGATTCTCGAAATTGGAACTCATAGCAAAACTTGATATAAGTACCCCAAATAGAGCTGAAATCATATCGAAGAACATTGACCCAATAATTTTTTTCAATCAAGAATCTATGTTTTAGGATTGAACGCCACAAAAACGAAAATCTTGGATAAGTTTGGGATACATCAATGAAGAAGAAGGTTGAAAGGCAATATCACAAAATCAATTGTTAATTTTTCGTACAATGAAAAAGCCTAGTATACAAACAAAAGAAAAAAATAATTTACGCAAAAAATAGTTTCATGAAACCAAATGATTTCTTGAATCAAGAATTAAGATTTTAGGGTTAAACACCACAAAAATAGAAATCTTTGACTTGTTTGGAATAGTTTCAATGAAGAACAAGATTGAAAGTGAATCTAAAAAAAATCAATGGTTAATTGATGGTAAAATTATAAAAGCCTTACTGTACAAACAAAAGAAAACATAACTTCCAAAAAAACAATATGATACAACTAAACAAATAGTGCTCGAATTCCATACGAATAACCAAGTGTGTGCACAGTGAGTCCTCACTCTAAAAGAGTAAGCCTAAAAGTTTTTACATGATCGCCCAATGATGAACCTTGGAGCTCACTGCAGAGCTTGATATACATACCAAAAAAAAGTCGAAATCGTATCGAAAAACTTTGACCCAATGATTTCTTGAATTAAGAAACAATGTTTTACGGTTCAAAGCCATAAAAATGGAAATCTTTGACAAGTTTGGGATAGTTCAATGAATAACAAGACTGAAAGTGAATTCTCACAATATCAATTGTTAATTTTTCATACAATGATAATGCCTGATTATACAAACAAAAGAAAACATAGCTTATCCGGAAAATAATTAGATAAATAACAATTAGAGCTTGAATCAAACTGAAAAACAAAACTTCGACTTTCATCTAAATAACCGTTCGTGTGAATAGTAAGCTCTCATTATAAAAGAGTAAGCCAAAAGGATTCATGATGTGATCCTGGAAGGATGGACCATGGAACTCACAGGAAAACTTGTTATACATACCCGAAGAAAGCAAAATCATAACGAAGAACTTCGACCCTATGTTTTTTTGATTCAATAATCAATGTTTTAGGGTTGAATGCAACAAAAATGAAAATCTTTGACAAGTTTGGGCTATTCAATGAAGAACAAGAGTGAAAGTGTATTCTAACAAATATCAATTGTTAATTCTTCATACAATGACAAAAGCTTCACTATATAATAATTAGAGCTCGAATCAAACTGAAAAACAAAATTCCGACTTCGATCCAAATAAAACATTATTGAGCATGGTAAGTCCTCAATATAAAAGAGTAAGCCGAAAAGTTTTTATGTGATCGTCCAATGATGAACCTTGGAAATCACAGCAAAACTTGATATACGTACTCGAAAAAAGCTAAAATCATATTGAAAAACATTGACCCAATGATTTCTTGAATCAAGAATCAAAGTTTTTGGCTTGATACCCATAAAAATGGAAATCTTTGACAAGTTTGGGATACTTCAATGAAGAACAAGATTAAAAGTGAATTCACACAAAATCAATTGTTAATTCCCCGTACAATGAAAAAGCCTTAGTGTATAAACAAAAGAAAACATAATTTACACGAAAAATAGTTACGCAAAACTAAACAAATTGAGCACGAATAAAACTGAAACACAAATTCCAATTTCAATCTGAATAATCATGCGTGAGAATGGAAAATCCTCACTCTAAAATAGTAAGCCAAAAAGGTTTACAATGTGAACCTTGGAACTCACAACAAAACTTGATATACGTACCTGAAAAAATCCGAAATCATGTCTAAGAATTCTGGCCCAATGATTTATTTAATCAAGAATATGGTTTTAGGGTAGAACGTCACAAAAATGGAAACATTTGACATGTTTGGGATAGTTTAATGAAAAACAAGATTGAAAGTGAGTCTTGAAAAATTCAATGGTTTATTTTTGGTACAACGATAATCCATTATTTAGACAAATAAAGAAAAAATAACTTCAATGAAAAATAATTAGACAAAACTAAACAAATAGTGCTCGAATCCAACTGAAAAACAAGATTTCTACTTCTATCCGAATAACCATGCGTGCGCGCGGTATGTCCCCAATCTAAAAGACCAAAAAGTTTAAAGATGTGAAACCCCGAAGGATGAATCTTGGAACTCACAGCAAAGCTTGATATACGTAACCAAAAAATGCTGAAATAATATCGAAGAACTTTGACTCAATGATTTATTGAATCAAGAATCCATGTTTGGGGTTGAACGCCACAAAAAATGGAAGTCTTTGACAAGTTTGGGATTGTTCGACGACGGACAAGATTGGTAGTATTCCCACACATAATCAATGGGTAGTAGTTGGTACAATGATAAGGTCTATATAGATAAACAAAAGAAAACAGAATTTACACGAAGAACAAATCGATAAAACTAATCAAATAGAGCTTTCGAGCTAAAAAACAAAATTTTGTCTTCAATTCGAATAACCATATGTGCGTATGGTAGGTCCTATAAATAGTAAGCCAAAAAGTTTTACGATGTGAACCTTGAAGGGTGAACCTTGGAACTCACAACTTACTTCAAATCAGTGCAAGAAAAATCTGAAATCATGTCTAAGAATTTTGACCTAATGATTTCTTGAATGAAGAAAAATGATTTTATGGTTGAACGCCACAAAAATGGAAATCTTTGACAAATTTGAATAGTTCAATGAAGAACAAGATTGAAAGTGAGTCTTAAAAATTTAAATGGTTAATTTTTGGTAAACGATAATGTTTTATTGACAAACCAAAGAAAACATAACTTGTGGGAAGAACAATTTGATAAAACTAAAAAAATAGAGCTCGAATCCAACTGAAAATCGAGATTCCGATTTCCATCTGAATGAGCGTGCACATGAGAAGTCCCCACTCTAGAAAACCAAAAGTTTTTATGATGTAAGCCTCGAAGGATGAACCATGGAACTCACAGCAAAACTTGATATAAGTAACCAAAAAAAAAAAGCTGAAATCATATCGAAGAAACTTTGACTCATTGATCTACTGAATCAAGAATCCATGTTTTAAGGTTAAACGCCACAAAAATGAAAATCATTGACAAGTTTGGGATAGTTCAACGAAGAACAAGATTGAAAGTGAATCCACACAAAATCACTGGGTAATAGTTGGTACAATGATAAGGCCTTATATAGACAAACAAAAGAAAACCTAATTTTCACGAAGAACAATTGGATAAAACAAAACGAATAGAGCTCAAATAAAACTGAAAAACAAAATTTTGACTTGAATTCGAATAACCGTGCGTGCGCATGGTAAGCCCTCACTCTAAAATAGGACGTCAAAATGTTTTATGATGTGATTCTTGAAGTATGAACCTTGGAACTCACAACAAGACTTTATATACAAGCCCAAAGAAAGCTAAAATTATACCAAAAAACTTTGATCCAATAATTCCTAGAATCAAGAATCAATGTTTTAGAGTTGAACTCCACAAAAATGAAAATCTTTGATAGTTTTGGGATAGTTCAATGAAGAACAAGATTGAAAGTGAATTCTCACAAAATCAATTGTTAATTTCCCTACAATGATAAAGCCTTATTACACGAACAAAAGAAAACATAATTTACGGGAAAAATAATTAAATTAAACAAAACAAATAGAGCAAGAAACAAACTAAAAAACAAAATTCTGATGTCCATCCGAAAAACAATGCGTCCACACGATAAGTTCTCACTCTAAAATAGTAAGTCAAAAAGTTTTATGACTTGAACATTGAAGGATGAACCTTATAACTCACAAAAAGACAATATACATACCTGAAGAAAGCTGAAACCATATCGAAGAGTTTTGACCTAATGATTTCTTGAATCAAGAATCAAGGTTTTAGGCTTGACCACCACAAAAATGGAAATCATTGACAAGTTTGGAATAGTTCAACGAAGAACAAGATTCAAAGTGAATCTTCACAAAATCAATGGTTAATTTTTCATACAATAATAAAGCCTTACTATACAAACAAAAGAAAACACAATTTACACAAAAAATAATTAGGTAAAACTAGACAAATAGAGCTCAATCAAACTGAAAAACAAAATTCCGACTTCCATCCAAATAACAATGCGCATGGTAAGTCCCCACTCTCTAAAAGAGTTAGCCAAAAAAATTTATGACGTGATGCACGAAGGATGAAATCATATCGAAAAACTTTGACCCATCAATTTCTTGAATTAAAAACCAATGTTTCGGGGTTGATAGGCACAAAAATGAAAATCTTTGAAATTTTGGGATAGTTCAATGAAGAACTAGACTGAAAGTGAATTTTCACAAAATCAATTGTTAATTTTCTTACAATGATAAAGCCTTATTTTACAAACAAAAGAAAACAAAATTTACTTAAAAAATAATTGAGTAAAACTAAACAAATAGAGCTAGAATCAAACTGAGAAACAAAATTTCGACTTCCATCCATTTAATCAATCGTGCACATGGTAAGTCCTCACCACAAAATAGTAAGCCAAAAAGTTTTACGATGTGAACCTTGGAACTCCCAACAGGACTTGATATAAGTACCTGAAAAATGTTGAAATCATGTCTAAGAATTTTGACCTGATTTCTTGAATCAAAAATAACGGTTGAAGGCCACAAAAATGAAAAACTTTGACAAGTTTGGAATAGTTCAATGAAGAACAAGATTGAAAGTCTTCAAAAAATCAATGGTTAATTTTTTGGGAGAATGATTATGCATTATTTAGACAAATAGCAAAAAACATAACTTGCGCAAAAAACAGTTAGATAAAACTAAACAAATAGAGGTCAAATCCAACTGTGAAATGAGATTCCGACTTCCATCTGAATAATCATGTGTGCGCAAGGTAAGTCCCCTCTCTAAAGTACCAAAACGTTTTAAGATTTGAACCTCAAAAGATGAACCTCGGAACTCACAGCAAAGCTTGACATGCGTACTTAAAAAAAGTTGAAATCATATCGAAGAACTTTGACTCAATGATTTATTGAATCAAGAATCCATGTTTTAGTGTTGAGCGCCACAAAATGGAAATCTTTAACAAGTTGGGGATAGTTCAATGATGAACATGATTGTCAGTGAATCACACATAATCAATGGGTAGTAGTTGGTACAATGATAAGGCCTTATATAGACAAACAAAAGAAAACATAATTTACACGAAGAACAATTATATAAAACTAAAAGTATAGAGCTCGAATCAAACTGAAAAATAAAATATTGACATCCATCCGAATAATCTGTCGTGCGCATGGTAGGTCCTCACTCTAAAATAGTAAACCAAAAAGTTTTACGATGTGAACCTTGAAGGATGAACCTTGGAACTCACAACAAGACTTGATATAGACCCCCGAAAAAAGCTGAAATCATGAAAACCCAATGATTTCTTGAATGCCACAAATATAACCTTTTGACAAGTTTGGTATAGTTGAATGAAGAATAAGATTGAAGTGAATCTTCAAAAAATCAATGGTTGATTTCTGGTACAACGACAATGCATTATTTAGACAAATAAAAGAAAAAATAACTTGTACGAAAAACTATTAGATAAAACTAAACAAATAGAGCTCACATCCAACTGAAAAATGAGATTCCGACTTCCATATGAAAAACCATGCATGTGCATGTTAAGTCCCCACTCTAAAAGACCAAAAAGTTATATGATGTGAACCTCGAAGGATGAACCTTGGAACTCAAAGCAAAACTTGATATATGTATCCGAAAAAAGCTGAAATCATATCGAAAAACATTGTCTTAATGATTTATTGAATCAAGAATCCATGTTGTAGGGTTGAATGCCACAAAAATGAAAATATTTGACAAGTTTGGGATAGTTCAACAAAGAGCAAGTTTGAAAGTGAATCCACACAAAATCAGTGGGTAACGTTGGTACAATGATAAGGCCTTGTATTGGAAAAACAAAAGAAAACATAATTTACACGAAGAACAATTATATAAAACTAAACAAATAGAGCTCGAATAAAATTGAAAAGCAAAATTTCAACTTCAATTTGGAAAAATATATGTGCATATATGATAAGTCTTCATTCTAAAAGAGGAAGTCGAAAAGTTTTATGATACGATTCTTGAAGCATATGAGCCCGAAGAACGCCGATATTATATCGAAAACTTTGATCCAATAATTTCTTGAATCAAAAATCAATGCTTTAGAGTAGAACGCAACAAAAATGAAAATCTTCGACAGTTTTGGAATAGTTCAATGAAGAACAAGATTGAAAGTGAATTCCCACAAAATCAATTGTTAATTTTCCTACAATGCTAAACAAAAGAAAACATAATTTATGTTAATTATAATTAAATAAAACTAAACAAATAGAGCACGAATCAAACAGAAAAACAAAATTCTGACTTCCATCACAATAACCATGCATTCACATGGTAAGTTCTTACTCTAAAATAGAAAGCCGAAAAGTTTTATGATATGAACCTTGAAGCATGAACCCTGTAACTCACAAAAGCACTTGAAATACGTACCCGAAGAAAGCTGAAATCATATCGAAGAATTTTGACCTAATAAATTCTTGAATCAAGAATCAAGGTTGATATGTTATGTTTTACACATGTTTTAGCACTATGTGACTTGAACAAAACCTTTGAAATGTGATGCCTCAGGTATAGGAATTTGAGTTATTTTAATGCGGGATAGGAGATCTATAGCGTTTTAGAGTGAAAAGCTAAGTGGGACAGCTTTAAATTATCCTACATATGACAAAGAGCTTTATACACTTGTTCGGCCTTGGAAACATGAAAGCACTACATGTGGCCTAAGGAGTCTATAATCCACACCAATCATGGGTTATTGAAACATCTAAAGGGCCAAGATTAATTAAACAAAAGGCATGCGAGATGGATGGAGTTTATTGATATATTTCCCTATGTCATTCGGTACAAACAAGGTAAAGAGAACATAGTAGTTGATATATTATCAAGGAGGTATGTACTACTTACTTCCTTAAGTGCAAAGATGCTTGGGTTTGAATTTGTTAAGGACATGTATGCTAATGATCCAAACTTTTCTTATACATATGTATCATGTCATAAGGTACAATTAATAAATTTTATAAGGATGATGGATATTTGTTTAGAGAAAATAGGTTATGTATTTCTAAATGTTCTATTGTGAATTTTAGTACATGAAGCAAATAGTGCGGGTTAAATGAGACATTTTGACATTAAGAAGACCTTAGAGATGTTGCACGAACACTTTTATTGGCATAAAATGAAATAGAAGTTAATTGCATCTTTAGTAGATGCATTACATGTAAAAAGACTAAGTCTACAGTTTTGCCATAAGGTTTGTATACACATTTACCTGTTTCTAGTGAACCTTAGGTTGATATATCCATGGATTTTGTGTTGGGATTTCCTAGAACTAAAAGGGGTAGGGATTCCATATATGTGGGGTAGTGGATAGGTTCCGTAAGTTAGCATACTTCATTCTATATCATCAAACAGATGATGTCACGGACATAGCTGATTAGTGCGGCTCCATGGGATTCATAGAAGTCCTGTGTCTAATAGAGATGTTAAGTTCCTTAGTCATTTTTGGAGGGTCTTGTGAGGTAAGTTGGTAACTAAGTTATTATTTTCTACTTCTTGTCATCTACAAACAGATGGACAAATTGAGGTAGTTAATATGACATTGACACAACTTTTGCATATAATAGGGCCGCACATTCTACAACTTCTTATACACCTTTTGAGATTATATATGGCTTTAATTCATTAACTCCTTTGGGTTTAATTCTTTTACTTCTTGATGAAAAGAGTAGTCTAGATGGTAAGACGAACACTGAATTGGTGAGATCAATCTAACTATGAGGAGGTGTGTTCTCAAATTGAGAATAAGAATGAATATTATGCTTCTGAAGCTAAAAAAGGACGGAGCCATGTTACTTTTGAACCAGATGAATGGGTTTGGGTGCATATAAGGAAAGATTCTTTTCCTGCTTAAAGGAGGTCAAAATTACGATTGAGAGGAGATGGACCTTTTCAAGTGCTTGAAAAGATCAATGACAATGGCTATAAATTGGATCTGCCATGTGAGTATAACATTTCTGCTACTTTCATGTTTTTGATCTTTTTCTATTTGATGCAAGTGACAATTCAAGGACATATCCTTTTCAAGAAGGAATGAATGATGAGAACCATGGGAAGAAGGCTAGCAAGGATCCGTTGATTATGGCAGAAGGACCAATGACCAAATCACGAGCCAAAAAAATCAAGGAAGCCATGGGATTACTTTTTGAAATTACACGGGCTGAAACTTCAGTTATAACAAACAAAACATCAAATTTCATGTTTGGCATGTAAGAGGAACCACAATTGTTGAACTTGATTCTAGTAAACGAAACGAAAACATGTCACATAGTATAAAATAGGATGCTATAGCATGTACTATTCCCAAACAAAGAAATTGTTCTATACTATTGCGAGAGTTATAACTATGCAACATCATAATTCATTTTTGGAAAGCTCAAATTTAATAAAGCG
Source organism: Fraxinus greggii (assembly GCA_903798315.1). Taxonomy (NCBI): domain Eukaryota; kingdom Viridiplantae; phylum Streptophyta; class Magnoliopsida; order Lamiales; family Oleaceae; genus Fraxinus; species Fraxinus greggii. The sequence continues at coordinate 8,400 of CAIGRK010295527.1, read as the reverse complement.
AGATTTTCTTTCTTGTAACATCATTGAATTTAATTTCGAACTTCTCAAATATTACATATTTTTAAGCATTCAACAATTTCATAGCAAGGTTCATAATTTTTGTGATTAAGTGGTAAAGTTTCTTTATGACTTTGCTTACTTAAGTCAATAAATTAATGGGTCAAGCTTCAAATCGAGATTTTAGCTCTTTTGGGGCTGTGATTCAATCTTTTGTGGGTTTCACAGCTACTATTGTTACGTGGGTTCACATCACCTCACTAAAAAAAGTAAGCTAAGAAGTATTCTGATGTGACCGTTGAAGGATGAATTTTGGAATTCACAACAAGACTTGATATAGCACCCCAAGAATGCTAAAATCTTAACAAAGAACTTAGACACAGTGATTTCTTTAATCAAGAATAAAGGTTTTAGGGTTGAACACCACAAAAATGGAAATCTTTGACAAGTTCAGGATAGTTCATTGAAAAATAAGATTGAAATTAAATCCTCAAAAAATCTATGGTTAATTGTTCGTACAATGATAAAGCCTTATGAACAAAAGAAAACATAATTTACACGAGAAATAATTAGATAAAACAAATCAAGTAGAGTTCGAATCAAACTGAAAAACAAAATTCCGAATTTTATCCGAATAATCATGCTTGCGCGTGGTAAGTCCTCACTCAAAAAAGCAAGCCAAAAAGTATTATGATGTGACCCTTGAAGGATAAACCTTGAAATTCAAAACAAGGATTGATATACATATCTCAAGAAAGCAAAAATTTTATCGATAATCATTGACCCAAGTGTATCTCAATGGAAATCTTTGACAAGTGGGACAGCTCAATGGAGAACAAGATTGAAATCGAATCCTCATAAAATCAATTGTTAATTGTTCAACAATGATAAAACCTAATATATACAAACAAAAGAAAACATGATTTACACGAAAAATCATTAGATAAAACTGAACGAATAGAGTTTGAATCAAACTGAAAAATAAAACACCCACTTTCGTCCGAATAACCATTCGTGCACATTATAAGTCCTCACTCTAAAAGAGAAAGCCAAATTGTTTCGTGAAGTGACCCTTGAATGATGAATTTTGGAATTCATGACAATATTTGTTGTACGCTCCCTAAGAAAGAAAAAATCTAATTGAAGAACTTTGACCCAATTGTTTCTTGAATCAAGAATCAAGGTATTAAATGTCCCAAATTTTATCCGAATAATCATGCTTGAGTATGGCAAGTCCTTACTAGAAAATGAGTTGATGTATTTGGTTTGGCTCAAGTCCCTAAAAAAATTCTCACTTTCATGTGCCACTAAGGTAGATGATGTTTTTGATAAATTTAGGTCTTAAGGTTCTTGTCAAAACACAAAACATTTTCTATTAGTAAAAACTCTCTTACTATAGGTAATATAGCAATATATTCTTCACCGATTGGCGAAAAAGTTGTCAAAAACTCATTTTTTATTCAAATTTCTTAAAAATAAGATTCTTTGGGCTGTTTTATCAAGGTTGTTACCAACATATACGGTTGTTACCACCCTAAGTCAAGAGGTTAAAACCCATAGATAGTGGTGGGAATATCCAATAAAATTACTTCTATTTTTCGTTCTTTTACTGAATCTACGGATCTCCTACTTCTTTTTGTCTAGATCACTAACAAACAATTTTAAAGATTTTAATTCTAGGAGCTTTTACTAGGCCTACCCAAGACAATGATTAAATTCATTTTTCGTTTACTTTTCACAAATATGAATATTTAAGCTTTCCAATAGTTGAAATTTGATTGAGCTAGTAATCTTGTTAAATTACTTGTTTACTTGAAGTATGAATTGAATTTTGATTAATTTTTATATGAGTTTTAACATAGTATTTTTGGATACATGTTATTTAATTTAACCGTTTTTACAAGTTTAAATGGTAAGATTTAAATCTCAATTTTCTACAAAGATCGCAGGATTCTTTAAAATTTTGTACACCATGGGGATACAACCCCTTTTATCTGGATTGGGATTCGACCAGATTGGTTCCAAAGTTTGAACCTCGTACTTGGTAGGTCTTTGTGCACCAGTAGCATGTTCATTAAAGTTGAACAATTAAAACGTGTGTGTATGATTGAATAAATGATTGTGTAATATCTATTTGCCTTACTTTAATTAATTAGCCCATTATAATATCAATTGATAGATATGTTGATGGGATAAATAATGTTTTCTTAGTAAGACTAAATTGGAAAATCTTATGGCAACACCAAGATGCAAATGTGGATAATCATTGAAATGTTTTGGTAGATTATAGCTATTGGACCAGAATTTTATGTAGATTTCTTCTTCTTCCAAACATGGTTAAAGATCCAAAATATTCTCTATATAAACTCACTTCATTCAAGTCCAAAATAAATTAAAGTTTTAAGCTTTCAAAGTCATCTTTCAAGTTTCCATTATTCCAAAATTCTGTTAAGGGAAAAAATCCAGCAAGGTATTCTTATTATTTCCTTTAAATTCTTCACATTTTGAGTCAAATTAAAGAGTGTTGATAAACCATAATCAGTAGAGTGTATCTCTCTATCTTTTGACAGAAGAAAGCTCGAAAATTTTATCTTTTAAGGATATTATGCCCCTTGGATAGGGGTAAGAATAACCTACGCAAAAGTGATTTGAAAAAGAATGTGTTGAACCCAAAAATTGTATCACTGATATAGCCAACAGATCCCAAAGCCTCTTATGTCCACGTACTCTGAGTCAGGTCAGCTAGAGGAATAATTTAGGATGTGGAAGAGCTTAGAACGTGAGCCCCTAATCGATAAAAAGGGGGTCGGCTTGGGGGTAGAACACTAAAAGTGTATGTCGCAAGAATATAGGCTTGAGAGTCTAAACTTGCATTACATTCAAGGCATTAAGTGTGAGCTTTTATACTTTGAGCAAGACCAACGAGGCTCGTTGGATGATAGGGCATGGTCTCATCATATTGAATGACCTTTCTTGTCGTATGCATCAATCAATCAAGGCATTAAATGCTGGGACCACTTTCGTGTCTGTAAGGCCTGCTTGGAAACTTGGATTTTACTACATAAGTGTGTAGAGGCAGCGATGACAGTGAATTGTCTTGTCAATCATTCAACATAAAATCTGTTGAGCATCTTATAATCGCCTCGTCAGGACTGGTTCCTACATGGGGGTCTGCCTAGTTTCATCCTATGGATGAAAGGGGGTTGTCTTGTACATTTTTGGATAATTGGGTCGTCCTTGCTGTATCATGGGGCCCCCATACTGTTTGCCACGTGACTTAATTGGTACCACGTGTGGCTTTAGTTGATTTTATGTATAACAACAGTCCTCGAAGTCCAGGTATGATTATTTATATATAATGCGTAGACTTTCTAGTCTGAAAGAAGAAAAGCCTAGTAGTTGAAACTCGCGGCAAGCTTTGGAAGTAAAGGGCGAGCCTATTTCATAGTTGAAACCTGTGATAAGGCTGAAAGATACTTGGCGAGGCTCTTAGAGCATATGTCGAGCCCCTTTATCAGCTGAAGCCTGTGATAAGGTTAAAAGGTGCTGGGCGATGCCCTTGAATTATATGTCGAGATGAAGCCTGTGATAAGATTAAAAGGTGCTGGGCGAGGCCCTTGAAGTATATGTCGAGATGAAGCCTGTGATAAGGTTAAAAGGTGCTGGGTGAGGCCCTTGAAGTATATGTTGAGCTGAAGCCTATGATAAGGTCAAAAGGTGCTGGGCGAGGCCCTTGAAGTATATGTCGACCTGAAGCCTATGATAAGGTTAAAAGGTGCTAGACGAGGCCCTTGAAGTATATGATGAGTAGAAGCTTGTGATAAGGTTAAAAGACGTTGGGCGATGCCCTTGAAGTATACATCGAGTTGAAGCTTGTGATAAGGTTAAAAGATGCTGGGCGAAGCCCTTGAAATATATGTCGAGACGAAGCATGTGATAAGGTTAAAAGGTGATGGGCAAGGCCCTTGAAGTATATGTCGAGCTGAAGCTTGTGATAAGGTTAAAAGATGCTGAGCGGGGCCCTTGATGTATATGTCGAGCTGAAGCCTGTGATAAGGTTAAAAGATGATGGGCGGGGCCCTTGAAGTATATGTCGAGCTAAAGCCTGCAAGGTGGTGTGTTCTAATGATTTTGAAAGGCACGCTGATTCCCAATAAAAACATCTAGGTGGTGTGGCAATTTCCTAGGCTCAAGCTACGTGCACATTTAATGCACAATGATGATGATATTCCACACTGGCGAGCCTACGTGAGATTATGGTGCGTGTTCAACACGACTTCAGATGGGCCCTTGGTTTGAATTTCTAGCAAGCGACATTTGGTATTTAATGTGACGATGGAACTGCAAGTGGATGGCCCAGATTAAAGTGGAGGAAGATCCAACGGTAAGGGTTCATTCATTATGTATATATAAGGCTGAAAACGAAGTCCTTTTTCCCCTTTTCTTCAATTTGTGAAGGTTTTAAATCTTGAGTATAGAAAATATTTGTAATCTTCCAAAACCTCCATCATTCCTTGTCCAGCGAATAGTTCCATTCTTTCTACTCTCCGGCATCCAAGACCTATGTAAGTATCCAAATATCTTCAGAATTTCCAATTTGTTCACATTAAAATGGCCTCTATTTCAAAGAAATCGTCTAGGGGATTTTCCAAGCCAGGGATTTCTAGTCAATATACCAGGAACTTGACAATCGGAGCTTCCTTTCATTATGGTACTAATTATACGAAATTTATTGATGTGTTCCCTGATGATCTGCCTGATACTCCACCAGATAGACAATTGAAGTTTACGATTGATATCATGCCTGGAGAGGCGCCAGTGTCTAAAGCCCCATACAGGATGGACTCGAAGGAACTGCAAGAATTGAAAATACAATTACTTGAATTGTTAGATAAAGGTTTCATCCGACCATGTGTATCTCCTTGGGGTGCATTGATTTTGTTTGTAAAGAAGAAAGATGGTTCGATGAGGAAAATAGATATCATTTCCTCGGATTGAAGACCTTTTTGATCAATTGAAGGGTACAACAATATTTTGCAAGATTGACTTGAGGTCAATTTATCACCAGTTGAAAGTGAAGGAAACGACATTCCAAAAACGGCCTTTAGAACTCGCTATGATCTTTACGAGTTCACTATAATGCCTTTTGGATTGACAAAATACTCCTGCAGTGTTTATGAATTTGATGAATAGGTATTTCATCAATATTCAGATCAATTTGTCGTTGTTTTTATCGATGAAATTTTGGTGTATTCAAGAAACTAGGAGCAACATGAAGAACAACTCAAGATAGTATTGGAAATACTAAGAAATGAGAAATTATATGCCAAATTCAAGAAGTGTGAATATTGGCTATGTTTGTTGGGTCATGTGGTTACTACGCAAGGGATTGAAGTAGACCCTACTAAAGTTGAGGCAGTAAACAAATGGCCTAAATCGTCGAATTAAGGAGAAGTCCATAGCTTTTTGGGACCTGTTGGTTATTATTGGAGATTCATTGAAGGATTCTCTAAAATAGCTGGGGCCAATGAACCAGCTAATCAGAAAAAGGAGTGAAGTTTCAGTGCACCGAGAAGTGTGAGAAGAATTTTCAAGAATTGATACAGAAATTTGTGTGTTGATGGATTTGTTATATATTGATGTATAAAGATATGATGTCACTATCTCTACAGGGGAAAGTGCGACGTCTGTATGGATCATAAGAGCCTGAAATACTTTTTCACGCAAAAGAAGTTGAATATGAGGCATAGAAGGTGGTTAGGATTGGTTAAGGATTATGACTAGACTATCTATTACCATTTGGGTAAGACTAATGTAGTCGTCGATGCCCTTAGTAGAAAAACAGTGGGACAGTTGGTAGCTACACACAACTCAATGGCAGTTGGTAAAGGAATTTGAGAAATTGAAATCAAAAGTTATCATCCTTCCAAATCATGTTACTGCAAATATTACATCTTTAAAATTCAACCTACACTAGGGGTCGAATCAAATATGCCCAAGACAATGACCCATTCTTGAGAAAGATTAAGGCAGAAGTTGGTACGAGTAAATGAAAGGGCTTTGCTATAGTAGATGATAAAGCTTTGATGTTTGAGGGATGATTATGTGTACTGAAATATGAAGGAATAAGGAAAGATATATTAGAAGAAGCTCACTCTGCCCCGTATGCTACACATCCCGGTGGTACAAAAATGTATCAAGACCTTCACGATACATTTTCGTGGAGAAATATGAAAAGAGGGATTGATTTTTTGTTGATAAGTGTATGATATGTTACCAAGTAAAGGTAGAACATCAGATGCCATCAGGGCCATTAATCCCATTGGAAATTCCAGAGTGGACATGGGAGCAGATAGCTATGGATTTTGTTATAGGTTTTCCAAAGTCAAACATAGGACATGATGCTATTTGTGTAATCGGGGATAGATTGACAAAATCAATTAATTTTCTTCCAATAAGAATAAACTATAGCATGGATCAGTTTACCCAGTTATATGTCAAGGAAATTATCAGGTTGCATGGAGTTCCAGTCTCCATAGTCTCAAAACGAGATCCAAGGTTCACTTCCAAAATTTGGAAGATCGTGCATGGAGCTATGGGGACCAAATTAAACTTCAATACTATCTATCATCCTCAATTAGATGGACAAATCAGAAAGGGTTATTCAGACCTTAGAAGAATGCTCCGAGCATGTGTCCTAGATTTGGGAGGTAGTTGGGAGTCATTCCTACCATTAGTAGAGTTTGTGTACAATAATAGCTTCTGGGCTACTATTGGCATGACACCTTATGAAACCCTCTATGGTAGAAGGCATAGATCACCAGTCCATTGGGACGATGTCAGAGAAAATAGAATTTTGAATCCAGAAATTATTGCAAAGACAATGCAAGTAGTTGATAAGATTAGAGATGGAATAAAGTAAGCTCAAGATACACAGAAAAGCTATGCAGACCAGAAAAGAAAATCAGTTGAGTTTGAAGTCGGTGAAAAAGTATTTCTGAAAGTTGTACCAATAAAAGGGGTTCTGAGATTTTGAAAAAATGGAAAGTTGAAACCTCGATTTATAAGTTCTTTCGAAATTCTAAAAAAGAATTGGAAATGTGGCGTACAGTTTAGCATTGCCACCTAATTTATCGACAATGCATAACGTAGAAAACATGTTGATGATCCTAAGCATGTGATAAGCTACGACTCAATAGTGGTGCAGAAGGATAGGACTTATGAAGGCCTCATGGAAGTTATTGAGAGGAAAGTGCATGCTTTGAGAAAAAAGGAAGTTGCATTAGTTAAAATTCGATAGAGACATTATGGAGTCAAAGAAGCTCTTGGGAGAAAGAAGAAGAGATAAAAGCAAAGTATCCAGAACTTTTCAACTAGATAAAGTAATTTCAAGAATGAAATTATTTTAAGGGGAAAGTAATGTAACATCCCAAAATTTATTTACCTTTTCAAATTGTACTTAAGTTTTGTCAATTTAAATATTGATCATTAACAAATTAATTGGTTCATGTCTAGCCTTGTCACCACATTAAAGTCCATAAATTAAAATGATAAACACAATTTGTGTATTCCTTTTTTTTTTTTTCCAAAAGAGAATAAGACTTATTTTCTTAATTCTTATTTTAAATTATTTTTCGTAAGTATTATATGAGCCAAATAATTAAGCATGGTAGACGTTAATAAAAATATATGAATATGAGTCTCATTTTATAGATCGCGTTAATTTACGTGAATTGCGTTCAAGAAGAATTTATTTTAACAAGATATCAGTTATTGTGCTTGAAATAAAACTTGTGCCATCATTTAGTATATCAATTCTTAATTCCCTTTGCATTGAATGGTTAAAATATGTGTTGGGATTTTACTTCTTGTTAAATTTACCAACCTTATCTTTTGTTTTGTTTTGATTTTGTCGGTGGTGTACGTGTGTAAGTTATGAGAGAACATGTGACGGTTTTTTCAATCACTTGGCCATCAACCATATTTACTTTATATATACTTAAACACACAGTTCTTGAATACACACAAAATTATCAACTCTATATATATCTTGTTATTCATCAAGTCAAGGCAAAAGAAAATTTCTTTTTCAAATTCTTAGCAAATTTCAGATTTTTTTATTTAGGTAAGATACTTAAATACAGTGGTTAAATTTTTATTCTTCATCATATCCATATATTGATTTCATTTAATGCCTTAAGACTACAAGGCCGATTTCCATGTTAAATCCTTCGGGATAGACCGTCATATCCAATCATATTAAATCCTTCGGGATGTGAGAATTCTGAAAAAAAATCTTGAGCTATCTGTTATCGCAATCAGTTGCACTAAATCTAATAATGACGAGTATTAAATGTTTCATTTATATTTATGTTATGTTTGAATACAAATTTGCACGTATCT
>CAIGRK010295487.1:0-23249 GCA_903798315.1 Fraxinus greggii | reverse complement strand
AGGGGCAAGTCTCATAAGATTTCAGGAAGATAGATAACATCAATTGTTCGTTATTATAAATAAATCAGGTTAGACAAATCGATCGAGAAAATTCCCTTCAAAAAATTGACATGAAAATCGATCCAAACCAGTCGTTTCAATTCAATTTACACTTTTTGACTTGGTAAATTTGATGCATCTTTTATATGAAATTCACTTTGCATTTCGTATTTGTATGATTATCGAGAAAGGAAATAAATAAATGGAATGAAAATGAGGTAATTCCTAAGTCCAAGATTGCGACCACTCATGTTTTGTCATTCGTGTTGTCATCTTTTGCCACATATATATTTTTTTTTTGTTAAAAACTGGTATTTTTTTATTTTAATTGTTTATTTTTCTATTATATATTTCATCCATTAACCCCGTTTGTGATGGTACAATACTATTGTGAAGCCCTTTTCAAATTAATAAGCAACTGTTTTGTCCCTGCCTCTCCAGCTGTGAAGTATTATTACTTGGTGATTCAAAAATTGGGTTAAAAATCTGGTTAGGTATAGAACTTATGAGGTGTATTCATCCTCGTCTTGTTTGGTCCGATCTCGTCTGAACGGATTTTTTTGAATGAATTGATCTATTGTTGTGTGTCATACTTCTTAGTGAATTTTTTCCCCTTCGACCCGTCGTGCTTCCTTTTTTAGTCACATATACTCTCATTCTCATTTTGTTAAAAGCTCGGATTTACCTTGTGCTCATTTTCCTCAAGTGTGATTTATGAATACTTCCTCTTTTGATACCAAAATCGAACTAAATCGATTGGTTTCGTTCGATTCTGAGTATGTTTTCAATTGTTTTTAGTTTTTGGAACCTAGAATCGATTGATTTCAGTTTCGAGCCTAGAACTAGAACCATTAGAACCATTTCTATTTTTTTTAGCCTTTTTTTATGATCCGATTAAGTAACCATTTTTCTTTCTTTTTTTTTTTTTGTTCACAAACTCTTTTCTTTTTCAAAAGTTTGGTTCCTATTTCGACTCGGTTCCAATGCTACAAATGGTTCCATTATCAATGACCTATCGATTTTAGGTTTTGTTTCTCGTGGAATCGAAACCAAACTTCATGTCCAGACGCACAAGCTACAATTACTAGCTACAAAAGAATGTAAATTTCTTCCTAGCCTTTTCCTTTCGAAATGGATATCGATAAATTGTTGAATTTACTAAAAATATTTCCAATCTCAAAAGCTAGTTGACGTAATGAGCGCTCTCATTATCTTGATACAACATGCCTCGCTTCATTTTTACTATATCTACTCTTGAGAGTTCATTTGAAAAATAACATTTCTTTCTTTAGCCATACGGTTTCGATTCTAGAAGATACGCTAGGTATCTACGCCTTTAAATCATATAGCAAGTTGATCGAGTAAAAATATTTTTCATTTTTCACTTTTTGCAACTTGTTCCTTTGCATTTGCAATAGCATATTCTCTACTCGAATGGCACTTGCATGGAAAAGGTTGACAGATAGCGTTTTGAGCTGTACATCAAAAGGGAATAGGGTTTTAGTTTTCCAATTCATCAGCCAGCTATTTTTAGGGTTAAAAGTCTAATTCAGTCTATAGTAAAATAATGTAGATGGTGCATTTAAAGCAAACAATTACTACCCAATTCATTAAATAAAAACCAGCGACGCTACATAAAAATAAATTAATGATTAAGACACAACAATTAGACTATTCTAACTTTCGATTTGACAAATCCAGAATAGAGACAGGAGTGATGTGAAACATTATTAATTTGTTGGAGCAAACCAGTAATAATCTATTAATGATAAATAAAGCGAAATAATGTCGCCATTTGCTCAACAACATGATTTTATTGGGCCCTAGATAGATCTTATTACAATTTTTTGATATAAAGTTTTATCTATCACATTCAAGAAGGATTGCACATTTGAGTTGCTGTTGCTACCAACCGTTTTTATAAACTCAATGAAGTAAGTGCCTGTTTTTATTTTGTGGTTTGCTACAAGATTATTTTCAACCACACATTCATACAACAAAATATTCTACACGTATATCAAACATTTTTCTCTACTTTTAACCATATATTCTCCTAAAAATATTATTCAAAACTTGTTTTTTCCCAATTAATGAGAATCAGATAGGTCCTAAATAATGTTTTAAACATTAGCCTGAGCATTCAGGGATGAACGAATGGCTAAAAAATTAAAGAAATGTTACAAATATAGAGAAATATAAGAATAAGAAGAGGGAAGACTGAAGAGAGAAAAGTAAAGACAATTATCAACACACACACACATGTATGTGTATGTGTGTGGATTTCAACGAGAGTTATAATTTGAATAGAATACAATCTTCTAGAGTTACTAATTTCTTGATAATATTAGATAATAATTAGTAAGTATCTCATAATTTTACAACACTCTCCCTATGATAACTATTTACACAATAACGATTCATTAAAAAAATAGTTTAGCAAAAATCTAGTGGATAAAAATATAAAACGAAGAAAAAGTAGTATAAATAATTATAACAAAATTATAGTAAAAAAAGTTGTCTCGTTAAAAAATAAGAAAAATCAATGGGATGAAAGTTGAGCGAAGGAAAAAGAATACAGTTATTCTCTTCAGAGTCTCGTAAACAATACGTAACATATAAGATTATTAATTTGTAGGTAAATGTCATGTAGGTTATAACCATTCATTACACAAATAATACGAAAATAATATGTTTCGTTAAAACTTTATTAAGAAAAATTCAAATAAAGGGAAAATAGTACAATATTCTTTAAATACGCTACAAAAGTTAATTTAATAGGAAAATTTAAAGGGGCAAAACTTGGTCAAGGGAAACAAAGTAAAATGCGTATTTACTCCCTCACGATAATATCACTTGGATTATATGCTTCATGCATAAAATCCTTCAGTAATAGTATTAATAATCATGCAGGTGATTTGGTTATGCCTGCATATCAAAATTTATGTATTGTCAAGATAGCAAGATTTAGACTTATGATTACATCCACCAAAGAATAATTTATCCATTTATAGAAGTCTTTGCAAAATTCTTTCTGTTGAGAGTCCTATATCACATTTTATAACTTTATTTTTCTCATTTACTTTTCGCATAAGTATATACATTTAGGTGTTCAAACTGCAAGTAGAGAAACTTCAAATTAAACTTATTATAAGAGAGTTCAAATTAAACTTGTATTTTCGATATTTTTTAATGTGCATCTTAGTGCACTATGGTGGTGGAATGGTACATATGTTGCACTATAAAAAATCATTAGAGATAAATATTAGGCTTTTAACCACAAGCCAAATATAGTAGGAAAAATCTTGTTGAAATGATGCTATAAGTTTTGCTACATGTGAAATAGCATTTCCTAGTTAGAAATGGGAAGCACATTATTCTCAATAGTAATAATTTAGAAATTAATTAAAGGTGTTAAAAAAACAATATTATTAAACTATTTATCATCATTTTAATAAACTTCAATTAAAAGTTAAGATTTAGAATCACTAAAATTAACAAGACGTCATCTTGATTGTATAATATGAAAATGACGCACATAATTCAAATCTAAGGAATTAATTTTGCAAAACTTTAGGGTGTGAATATATAATAACCTTATGTAAATTTTTAGTAGATGTATTAATTAGATACATATATTATATTGTGCTTCCTTTGTGTCACGCAGGACTCGGTACTTGTGGCTAAGCCAAAGGAAAGGGCAAAGGGGAAAGAAGGTATTGGTGGTCTGGGAACAAATAACGGGAGAGGGTTAGGTCAATATGAAGGGTTACATGCTCCATATATCATCCGAATTAATTTTCAAGATTACAGGGATTCAGTTCCAAGTTTAGCTAGTGATGATTAATTATCAATTTATAATACAAAAACAAGCGTTATATGTGAATTTATTGGATTGAAGAATCTTCCGGTTCTTCAATGAATATTCATTCGAGTTCTTAATAATTTTGGAATCATTGTTAATTTAGAATGATTTCGCTGATCATGCCAAATAATAAAATGAGATAGAACTTCTGGTTCAATATATATGCTTCAATTATATTAATATTTTAATGTACTAATTAACACATATATTTTAGAAACTTTATAAATTTCTTTATATTTAGTAGATAATAAATTATTAGCAATGGTAAAATTTATCTTTCCTATAACTTAATATTGGCTTTTATGGAGAATTCATAAAATTCTCATATTATAACATATTAAATCAAATATTCGTTTGATATTCCTAAACAATGATCATAATTGAAAATGAGATATTGATATTGTGCTTATTCAAGAGCGTAAACATTATTCACATAAAATATTGATATACTAAACATATATTTCTTTTGGAACAATATGACAATTCTTCAGGATCAGTAGAATATTGTTTTAGAATAATTTCTTCATGAAATGTTAATATTTATAGACTTTATGCTTCTTCAGAAGTAATTACATATTATTCTTATAAACAAAGTCGAACTTCTTCAAGAGCAACATTAAAATGTATGGTTCTTTAAGAAATATAAACGGAGGATTCCTATAAAATATAAGTTTAAATAACATCGAGGTTATTCAGAGATCACAACACAATATTCTTCAAGAATATTAATATATAAGTCATAAATGACACATTATTCTTTTGTAATATTAATATGTATAAAGTCGTTATTTAAAATAACCAAATGTTCTTTTAGTATAATGGACTATTTTGTATATAAATTATAATTCTTCAGGAGTATTAACATATTTACCAAATTTAGGCTTATATAAAGTTATTCTTCGAGACTATCCCAATATTCTTTTAAAATATTGATTTATTTAGGAATAACAAAGAAATATTCTTTTAAAATTTAGGCTTATATAAAATCTTTATTTATTCAGGAATAACAAAGTGATATTCTTATTGAATATATTATGTAGTTGGGTTGTGTTTTTTCAGGAATATCAATACAAGTTTTTTCATATTATTTAAGTATTTATATTATGTTATGCTTCTCAAAGAGTTATCATATTTTTCAATAAAACATTTTTCAAGAATATATGTGCTTTATCTAAGAAAAGTAATAATATTATATTATTCGAGAATGTTAAAATTCATAAGTTTGTGATCTTCAAGAGCAAAAACACCATATTATATTATTATACATATGCTTCTCTAGGAGCATTATTCTAAATTCTAATATGTTACGCCTCTTTGAACAAACTCGCGAATCCATAAAGACCAGCAAAAATTACACGTAAGTTAGAATTGAAGACTGCAACATTTCAATCATGCGAGCTGAAGTTCTCGTCTGCTTCTTTATCTCAACTTAATTTTACGAACTAATCAAAAGTTTTTATCTAGATGGCTAGTGCCATAAAGTCCTCACGTGAAACTGGGATAATTCAACCTGGCCTCCACCATAATTTCCTAGAGCTTGTTGATACCACCTTAAGGTCTTGTCTGCATTTAAATTTGTCAAAGTGTTATTTGCTAAAAGCCTTTAGATGGATGACCATGGAACTTTATCTCTTGCTGGTTCACAGTCAAACAGTGATACTATGTTAATTAAGGAAGGTAAAAATAGGGATGGATTAGTGTAGAATGAATATATAAAATTGGTGTGGATATATAGTGTTTAAATGAATAAATTTAATAAGGACAATATTGAAATATGACGTGAATGAAAATAATAATTTTTTAAAATTTTAATATTTTAATAGGGATACACACACACACACACACACACATACATACATACAGTCGTGGATATAAATAGCGGTTCTGTTGTTATTGATATCGTGACAAGTGAATTTCTTGGGAATCTTTTTTTGCCATTTCTTTCAATTTGAACAACCAATTTTGAAATTTCCAATTTCATGTTAGGACATATCCAGCAGCCTTCAAGTCCTTGATACTTTTCCTGTCCTTGAACATGGTTCCCCTGTCTATAAATTATGTTGACAATTGAATTCAAAAACACATTGGTGCTCTTATAATTTGTGATCCGAAACTAATGTTGTCGGGATAAATAAAAAAAAATTACTTTTAAATTACTTTCTATTTTTATAAATTAACATGTTTAGCTAAGGTTTATAATTGCTGAAAAGTTGAATATGTTATAAGCATATGTGTTAATGGTAAAATTTTACATTTGTTGAGTAAAAAAATATCAACAATGTATAAGGTCCCCCGTTTGAGTCTCATTTTAGTAAGAAAATATATTTTGGAATAGTGATTTTTTGGAGAATGTGTGGTTAAAAGAGAAGGAAATTTTTTTGATTTATATGTAAAATTATTTTATGAGGAGAATATGTGGTTGAAAATAAATTTTGAGAAAATGAGAGCCAAACATAGGCTTGTTTACTCCTAATAAGGTTGAAAGTCGAACATGCTCTAAGAGTCCGTTTGATTGCAACAATGAAATTTTAGTGGAAATAAAAAGAATTTCAAGAAGTTAAATTGTCTAGAATTTGTTTTATTGGGAATTGTTAATTAATTTTGTTTGATTCGTATAATTTTTTACCGAAAAATATTGAAATTTTGAATTTTTTTATGTTCGTTTGACTTTATTTTACATGAAAATTGTCCATTAAAATTATAGATTTTTTTTAGAATTGAGGACAAAATTTGTTTTCATTGCAAAAAATAAATAAATAAATAATAAAAAAATCAAAAAAAAAATTGCCTAGAAAAAGCTTTTCCCAGTGGTGGGTAAAGGCTTTCCTCAAAAACCAAGAAAAAATGACCGAAAGGGGGTTGGGTGGAAAACTATTTGCCAAGAAAATGTTGTCTATAAAACAAACAAAAATGTGAAAAATGAAATATCAATTCCTAATTCCATGAAAAAGAAATACTATCAAACGGTGCCTAATTGTATTCGTTAAAGGCAAACTCTTACATAGGTAAAATATATAAACACTTAAATACTTTGATGGCTAGAACAAAACTCATTCAAACTCTTTCACCGATGTGAAACTTTGTGGAATCTTGCTACGTGAATATTAAAATGATTTATGAAAAATTAAACACAAAAAACAAAGAAATTCAAGTCACTTTTAAGTTATTCATAAGATTTTGACAATATAATGCACATGAGAAAAGGAGGATTCTACTACATACATAATTGAAGTGCTTGATTGACATGGAAATGACTAACTTCTGCAGATAATTTGTTAACACACTCAAAACAATGGTGAATCAGAATTTGAAGAATTCACCAAATTGAGAATACTATTCCAATAATTCTTGTCATTACCACTATCACTAGGGCCGCAACCGTGATCCCACTCTCCGCCACCATCGCTGCCGCCATCTCCGGAGAAACTGCGGTCTGCACCTGCAGTACTTAAGAGAAGGTCTGTGAATCTCTGCACAAAGTTTCCACTTGGAACATGCTCAGAATTTACCCCGAGAGATTCTGATTCCCATGCATTTTCGACTGGCAATGAAATGTCAGGGATTCCTGAGGTAAATGACACTGAATTCGCAATCCCATCTCTGTATTCGGGCAAATTGGATGAGTTCTCGAAACCCTTCCATTCTTCTTTGCCCTCTTCTTTCATGATTCCGGCCTCAGAGGACCCGGAGGAGTTGCCCACAAAGTCGACGAATGCAGTCGAGTTCTCTCCAATTCCGGTGGTGGACATAGGCGGTGCATTCTCCGAATAGCTAAGTGTAGAGGTGGGGGATTCAAGTTCACCACCAAGTCCCACCATAGCACCGCCACCATTCCATGCCTTAAGTATGTCGAGACACCGAGCCGGGCAGGGGAGACCGACGGGCTTTTTCATGGGGCTGGAAGTACTAGAGCTAAATTCGGACGAACTGAGAGGATTCGTGAAAGAATTTGAACGTAACTTGGATTGTCTAACAAGTCGTGCCTCGGCCTCTAGACGGGCACTCTCCCATTGAGCCATATGGCTAAGATTTGCTGCGTTTTTTGACTGACCATCGCTCAACTTGAGAGCATCATTTTTCGGCTTGTGGGTCACCGGGTCAATCCCCATTTTGTCCAATCTTTTCTTCAGATGTGTATTCCAGTAATTCTTGATTTCATTATCTGTTCTTTTGGGCAAATGCGTAGCTATAGCCGACCATCTGAGGAAAGACAATATTAAAATTAACAAAAAGTGCCAAAAACTCAGACAACAAGAAAACAAAAATCCAATAAAACAACTTTCTATCATTGGTTCTCAAGTTAAAACAAGGAAAACCCCTCTTTTTCTATGTTAATGGGAAGTAAATACAAAAACAGACGTATTAAAAGATACCATATGAAATACGTCGTGCGAATTTGAAATAATATATTCTAAATTAGACATTTGAATGACAAAAGTTCAAATTTCAGCAATTTGTATGGACATCGGCTAAAAATGCGACATTGCAGAGGAGGCAGTAAATGATGCCACTCATCGAAACTCTTAAACCGGCATGACAGTATTAGACTGGACTCGAGACCTAAATAAGTGAGATTTATACTAGTCTTTACTGAAGTCAAGATTCAAGATTATTGGCTTTTCTCATAAAATTTTGTTAAATAAATAAGAATGATTAAAAGCAAAAACCTGTTTCCTAGGAGGGCATGGAGTTGAATGATGGTCTGTTCTTCTTGTAAACTGAACTTCCCTCTTTTAATATCAGGTCTCAAATAATTAGTCCACCTCAATCTGCAACTCTTCCCGCATCTCTGAAGCCCTAAAAACAAAAACCCATGAAGATTCAGTAAAGAAACAGTAAATTTGTGTTATTCCGAACGGAACTGACCTGTGTTATAAACAAGATTTCAGTTTCTTTTTTATCCTCACTGAACACAACATAAGTACAACTTTGTTTGATACAGTCAAGTACAGTCGAGTCGATCGAGTACTATAAAGTCCATACAAAAAAAGAATACGAGAAATGAAAAGATAGTTACCAGCTTTTGCAGGCAAAGCTCGCCAGCTTCCGTGGCCATTTTCTTCAATATAAGCAAGAAGTTTCTGATCTTCTTCAGGTGTCCATGGCCCTTTCTTCAAACCAACTTTATCGCAACATGGAGATCGACCCATTGGCAGTTCAAATTTTATCAGCAAAAATATGTTTTCTGGCTTTTGCTCCTTTTTAAAGTTGTAATTAGAGTGAGAAAGGAGAGAGTAATAAATGAGGAGAGGGAGGGATAGGGCAAAGAAAGGTCAGCGACAAAGATGGGATAAAGATAATAAATATGATGGGGGCAAGAAATTTATTGCAGAATTTACTAAAACTTTTATTATTGGGTCCTAAAATTTAAATGACCTCACTGCAATTATCTTTCATGGCTATAATTTATCAATAAAATATATCAAACATCATAAAGGTGTATTAGTTTGGTTTTATGTGAATTTATCCACGTTTATTAAACTTGTTGGAAGAGAATTAATTGCTTATTTGTAGTGTTGGAAAATTCACAATAAATAGAACAATGCATATTTGACACGCAAGTAATAAATATTTATGGCGTGTGCAATCATGCATAATAATCGTCTGATTGAATGCTCACTTGCGTATAAATTCGTACTAGGAATATGATCAGCTCGTACTAAAGATATGTTTAATAAGTCTTGAAAAAGAATATTATATATTAATAGATTATCGATTGTCACGAATACTTGAATTATACTAACTTACATAAGTCAAGAATTGGGAATCAAGATCAATAGGTGGAGTCGAAAATCCAATATATTCGTCTCATTATTTCATTAAAACCAATCTTTTACCATATTTTTAGCGTAATTTAGGATAATCACAAAACAAACAAACCTTTGTGTTATGATTGATTGAATTTGATTAGAACCATTACCTACAGTTTAAAGTTATTCCTTGTAGGACGATACACGTACTCACTGCGTATTATTTGTCAACGATCTCATACGCCTACGAGATTTTCTCTAACATGACTAGAACAAGCCAATCAAATACGTTTTGTTGATGTACGTATGCATGGCCGACGAAGTTTATATAGCGACGGGAATGTAAAATTTTAAAATCTGTAATAGAATTTATTTGACCTTGTAAGGTTATAATCTTGCATTAGGTACATGAAATCGTTTTTTGCGATCTTATAACTGAATTATACAATTTTCTTTGGATCTTGATTTGGATGAAAACCTCTTTCCGTTATCATTCTACCAAAAAAAATATAGTTTTGGTTTGTAAATAAGAAATTTCTTAAAACACATACATAAGCACAAATTCTTGAATAATTCTTGATAATTTGCTGATGAATACGAGAAAATAGAGAACAGAATTTAATTGATTGTGCTTAATATTGAGATTTTCGGGAAAAAAAATTTGTATATTCAAGCCATATTCCATATTCCATTATTCCGCCCCACCTCTCAATCTTATTCATGGAACCTAAGAAACTAATTTTCGAATTAGAATTTTAAAATTAGAAAAAAAAAATTTAGTAAATTTGAATTATAAAATAATAAAATATATAATTGAAAAGTTGTTCATCCATGAAATATGTAATTAAAATTAATTATTGACTTTGACTTAAATAAAACAGGAGTTTGGCTACAAAAGTTGATTAAAATTAAAATTAAAATTAATTATTAATTTTAACTACAATTTTTTCTGAATCATCCTTAATTTTTATCAAAATTTACTAAATATATAATTTTTATCTAAATCAAACAGAGACTTAATATTAGCCAAAGAAAAAAAAACATTACTTCCTAAGATGATTAACATTCACACCACATTTTTTATTAGTTGACCATACTTAAAGTTGTCGGTTTTTGTTTATTGTAGCACTTATATCACCAACCTTTTTTCGAAGCATTATTATCTTCAACCTTTGATTAATAAGCATATATTGTCTTTTGATAACGATTTATGTACAAAAGATTTGTTGGAAGAACTTGGAAAAGTTTTATTTGCACATCATATTATTAAGAACAATGAACGCAAAAATGCCATAAAAATATATGTCTCTCATTTAGAAGCAAAAACGGTATATTTTGACAAAAACAATCACTAAGAACGAGATGTGCTAACTAATTGATTGTTGAAAATAAGAATTCGGCGGAACAAACATAGTTATTATAATGATTAAAGATTGAGAAAATTGAGAACAATAAAAATATGGTGCAAAGTAATGTTAATATAATTACCCAACACAAATATTATAGGACTTTAGTTTTTGCCCCTCGTGTTTGAATTGACAATTTACCCTTGCCTGATCAAAATCCTATACTCGAAGTCTTTGCATTTAAGCATGAAAATTGAAAATTGTCGGTCAGTCAACGTACAGTAACCATTGACTACTAGAGTTTGAATATGAGTACTAGAGTTTGAATAATCTACTTGACATTAAATTATGTGTTCAATTAAATTACAGTAGTATAACGTATGATATGTTGACACTTAAATTGGTGTTCAATGGTACTAGACAGCATTATCCATTCGAATATGCTCCTAAATTTCTTCAAGAGTGATTATGATAGTGAAAAATAATGAAAATACGAGGTTTGAATATCGCAGAATTGAAAACAGTAAATAAAGCAGTAAAAGACAAGCGGAATGTTCACGGAGAAACCCTAACTGAGTAAAAACTCTGGGCGCTTTGCCAATCAAAATCCAATATAAACGATCGAACTTACAGTCCGTCAGACAAGAGGACGACACGACCTTTCTGACCTCCTGATTGACGTTAATGCAGTTCTCCTAGATTATGTGCCTCGCAACAACTCCTGATTGAGATTCTGACTACCCTCTTAGATTGTGTGCCCATACACCAACTCATGACTGCAATCTGACTGCCCTCCTGGATTGCGCGCTTCTGCGCCCACTTCTTGACTGCAATATCAAAGCCCTCTTGGATTCTCTAACCTTTGGTTTTGTGGATTCGTCTATCTCCCGTAGATTCCTAAAGAACTCCGTGTTCCTCAGTGAGCTTGGTATTCGGATTAACAAGAACTGATGTTTTCNCTCCTGATTGAGATTCTGACTACCCTCTTAGATTGTGTGCCCATACACCAACTCATGACTGCAATCTGACTGCCCTCCTGGATTGCGCGCTTCTGCGCCCACTTCTTGACTGCAATATCAAAGCCCTCTTGGATTCTCTAACCTTTGGTTTTGTGGATTCGTCTATCTCCCGTAGATTCCTAAAGAACTCCGTGTTCCTCAGTGAGCTTGGTATTCGGATTAACAAGAACTGATGTTTTCTCCGCCAAGTATAATCAAATCAATGAAGGTTGAAGTTTCTCAATGAATTGGAAGATGAAAAGATGAAGCACTCAAGTTTTCTCTATGTTTCAACCTTAGAATTTACGTTCTGTGACGTTATGGTGTTTATATGATAGGGTTATGATTGAATGGACCGGATAAAAAGTCTTGAAATCGCGATTAAAAAATTTCCGGCTAATCCTGTTGCTCGAGCTAGAGATCAGCGACAGCTGTCGCTCAAGCGAGAACCCGCGACAGTCGAGCGACAATGTTTCTATTTTTGCCGCTCGAGCGAAGTCTTGACGGCAGTCTAGCGAAATTGCGGCGCTGTCTTTGTCCTCTTTTGAAACTCAAACTCTAGAACCTATACAACTAAAATACGAAAATTATAACCTACTCCTTGACTTTTATAACCATCCAATTTAGTCCTTTCTATTCACAAACTTGCTAACTACATCATAAACCATCAAAACCTAACAAATAATATGGCTTATAAGTTCATGAATAAGATCTCAAATGATAGTGACGAAGTGCCATAAAAAATTAAGTGGTCCAGCTCCCTCACCGATTTTCCATGACTACATTGTAAATAAAAAATAAAATTCATGACGTTACCATTTATTATAGAAAATTCATAACTTTGACATCAAGACGAATTAATTTCATCAGTAACAAAATCAAGCAAATAAATATCAATAAATTAAGAAATCAGTTTCCGTATGAGAAAATGAACAAAATCACAATATACAAGATCAATCAAATAAATATCAACAATTTAAAATTAGTTCAATATGAAAATAAAATCATTTTGGTTATAGTTTCAAGAATTACATCAAAATATTTTATTTTATGATTAAAGACGTTTAGTTTTGATAATGAAGTTTCAAAACAGAATATTCTAACCCAATTTTCGTTCTTAGTTTCCTAGAATATTTGATTCCAAATTTCAATAGAAACGATAACCCCATTTCTCATTTTCTCTCCCATTTTGAATTTTGGTACAATAATTGAAAACTAGATACCTTATTACTATTTATTTTTATTGTTTTTCATTATTTTAATTTAATTTTACTATTGCGAAAAGTATAAATATTTTGACTTTAAATTTATTGACTCAAAATCCATTAAAATCTTAAGGTCAGGCCGAAATTCCTAAAGAGCTTTGTATTTATATTTATGGGTTTGCATTCTACTAAAATCTATTAAAATTTTGAAACCTACATTTCAATAGAATGTGTTAGAATTTAAGTTGGGACGCCTAAACTTTCATGGAATTTTTAAAATTCGTTAACAATTACGCTATAATTACTATGTTTGACTCTATAACTAGACAAAATTACATAGGTGTCATCAACTTGAATTTTAAAATATAAATTTAGGTGTCCTAAGTTTATATTTTAATATATTCCATTAAAATTTAAGTGTCTCAAATAGGTCTAAACATTTTAATCGGAACTAAATCTCGTGAATCGAAATCGAACTGGAATTAGAGGTTTCAGCTTGATTTCAAAAGAATAAATTAGGAATCGGAATTGAGAACTAACTCGATCTAAGTTTATTCTTGATTTCTGAACCAGAGCCGTGGGTACCGAATGAAATCGATTGTCTATATAATTTTTTTATTTACAATTTATAGGCTAGGTAAAAAAAATAAAAAACTTAAAAATACTAATTTGGGTAATATTTTTTCTAAAACTCTAAACTCTGACATTCAAAAATAATACTAACTCCTATTTTTTGGTCTATCGTCTCACATCAAATTGTTGCATTTTAGATATTAGTATATATTAATATTTAAAATTTGGACTTTCTATGAATCAAAAAGTTGAAGAAAGGCTATGGCATAAGTTGATGAATCAAAGTGTTCATTCTTTACAATTCAAGTTTTTTACTTTCTTGCGTTATTTAAAAACTTAAACAATTTTTTTATAATGTGTGGAAATTGAATTTAATATATTCATAGCTTGACTATGATGTACATTTTTTGTTATCTTGAATTTGTGGTTATCTTATGAAATATAATTATTTTTCCTTTTTTTATTCAAATAGAGAGTTCAATGTGTGGATTGCAATCTTGATACTATATAGTTATTTATCTAATTAGTGTTTTTTAATTCATTTTATGCGCAAAAGAATTTAAGTATTGTCCATAATTAAATTATAGGGTCTAGCATGCCTCACTTACGGATAGAATAAAATTTATTAAAAATAAAAATATTTTCTTCTCAAACTGTGATTTAATTTTTAATTTTCTTTTCTTCTTGTAGTTTTTAGTCTCTATTATTTTATTTAATGAAGATTTCTTAGCCGAATCTTGGCACTTTCACAAATATTGTTAAGTAGTAACGTGTTATATATATATATATATATGTATATATATATATATATATATGTATATATATATTATATTGAAATGACCTATATGAAAATGTCTATTAAATATATATAAAATATAGTTTCGGTATAATCGAACCCAAATCGGAGCCGACAGTTTGAATTTGAGTTTGATTACAATAATTATAAAGACCAAAATGGTTCCATTTTCGAAATACCCAAAGCACAAAGGGTTGTTTTTGGATTCTCTATGAATCAAAAAGTTGAAGATAGATTGTGGTGTAAGTTGAATCAAAGCGTTCATTCTTTGCAATTCAAGATTTTTACTTTCTTGTGTTATTTAAAAACTTAAGCATTTTTTTTTATAATGCGTGGAAATTGAATTTAATATATTCATAGCTTGACTATGATGTACATTTTTTGTTATCTTGAATTCGTGGTTATCTTATGAAATATAATTTTTTTCCTTTTTTATACAAATAGAGAGTTCAATGTGTGGATTGCAATCTTGATACTATATAGTTATTTATCTAATTAGTGTTTTTTAATTCATTTTATGTGCAAAAAAATTTAAGTATTGTCCATAATTAAATTATAGGTCTAGCATGCCTCACTTAAGGATAGAATAAAATTTATTAAAAATAATAATATTTTCTTCTCAAACTGTGATTTAATTTTTAATTTTCTTTTCTTCTTGTAGTTTTTAGTCTCCACTATTTTATTTAATGAAGATTTCTTAGCTGAATCTTGTCACTTTCACAAATATTGTTAAGTAGTAACGTGTGTGTGTGTGTGTGTGTGTGTATATATATATATTGAAATGACCTATATGAAAATGTTTATTAAATATATATAAAATATAGTTTCGGTATAATCAAACCCAAACCGGAGCCGACAGTTTGAATTTGAGTTTGATTACAATAATTATAAAGACCAAAATGGTTCCATTTTCGAAATACCCAAATCACAAAGGGTGGTTTTGGATATTGAAATACCCAAACTCACTCATCCAATCCAGTGTTCAAGCCTAGTCCCTAATAACTTGTGAATTTCTGAGCATTTTATTAATTTGAAAGATTTTAAATGATTTAGTAGATTTCGATTAATAAGCTCTCTAGGAATTCCTACACCCTTGAGATTTCAATGGATTTCAAGCTAGCAAATATAAAGTCAAATTATTTAACATTTTGACAAAAACAAAAGAAAGTAAATTAAGCAAGACATAAAAATTAAAATAAATAGTAATAAATATCTCATTTTAAACTACTGAAATTCAAAGTGGGAGGTAAAAGAAAATGAGAAATATTATTCTCGTTCATATTGAAATTTGGAATTGAATTTTTATTTTATGCAACTAAGGAAAATTGAATTAGACTACTTTGTTTTTGAAACTTTTTTAACCAAATAAATGTTAGACAAAAATTACGCAGAATAATATATTTTTATTATTTACAAAATGAACATAACAAGTAATTTAAAATTGCCGGAAATAACATAAACTAAAAGAGTGAATGATTTTCCAAATCGAGACATGTATAAATACAATTTCCTTAAAATAGACTCATCCCCTCACCTCAGTACTTGAGGTCTCGTTGAGCATCTATCTCCCACGATACAATGGAAGAATCAGTAGAAGCTGAGCACTATGTTTCTACTTCGATGAACTGAATCTATATCTGAACCGACCATCAAGACTTTGGACAGAAAAGGGAAAATATTGATAGATAAAACACTCAAAGATATTTTTCAGGAAGATCAGAAATTCGTGTGTGGAACAATTGAAAGATTGGACTATGTTTTTCTTTAATGGTGACTTAACAGACCGAGAGTTACATGTGTTATAGCGTTTAATATCATTATAAATCCGTCCGTTTATTATCTCCATTAACAAATAATAACTACAAGAGTTTCAGGAGTTGAAGAATCAATTAAAAAAATTAAAATATATTGGTATTAAAGGTAAAATGTGGACCCTCCTAAGGGCCCAATTTTTTGGCCTGTTCGGTTTGACATCCATGTACACAGGTCGCATACGCACAAGTACAAAGTCCGAAGTACTAATCCGGCCTGTGATTTACACTCCCAGTGTGCGCACGCGGATAGAGTTTATATGCTATACATGATTACACTCTTCCAAAGTGTAACAATATATAAAGTAATATTTTCATAAACTTTATTCGTGGGACAAACTTAATTAGTTTTTCCCCCAACACATAAACATTTTGCTACTTCTCAACTTTAAGCTTCAATTTCTTATTCACTCCAATGATCAATTTTTGGCAAGTAATTATACGATTTCGATGTTTCATGGAGAAGAACACGAATCAATTTTGATCTTCCAAAACGAAATGATGGATGCCATCTAAAATTACACCAAAACTAGCCCATATATGTCAATTTCCAACAATCCCCCAAATAAATAAAAATTGAGAACAATACAGAAATAGGAGACATAAAGACTTGATGATATAATTCAATGATTGAAACCAGCATAGGCAATGTATGTATTATCATTTGAACATTCTCTTATAAAAGTATATTTACTTTACTAGCTGACTAGTGAACACGGTGTCTTCAAACTATTCTGTCTTTTATGCAAATGATATATTTTACATAGGATTCTTCCTAACACAATTCAGTTCTCATTGTTATGTTCGTTTATGGCCATGAACATATGTATGGTTCTACGAGAGTTTCTAAAGAATTGAGCCACACACAATTCTTCTTACCATTCATCCTTATAGGCATTATTGTTACATCATAGGAGTGGATAAGGAATGTTATCTCCTACAGTGATTCGATTACTTCTTTATAATTATGTTGTCCCTTTGAACCTAGATCTTGTGATTTCTAATCAACTAGGATGAATTTTCTTTGTATTAATCATTCCTTCAAGGACTAGTCCTATTTCTTTCGATGATTTTCCAAGTAACTCTCTATTTAACCATTTGATTAACGAATATGCAATATTATTCTTTGACCTTACATATTCAACAAAGATAACTCAAACTGAGAGTATTTGCCTTATGGTATTATGTCTACGACATATATTTCTAGACTTACGATCACATATGTTGCTCTATGCCCTTCCAATCACAGATTCATCACAATGTATGCAAAATTGCTAGCTTTGACCATTTCGAAATATCCTTTAAGAAGTTGGTAGCCACTAAGCCTCTTCACTACATTTGTCTAGAGCTATAAATTCAGATTTCATAGTAGATTTGGCTATAACTATCTGTTTAAAGGATTCTATGATATAACTGCACATGCCAATGTGAATACAAAGCCACAAAGACTTTGAGTCCTTTACATCAAATATCCAATTAGCATCACGATATTCTTCAATGACTATTGGATATCTGGTAGAATATAGCTCATAGCTATGAGTATATCTTCAATATCTCAATACTTTTATTATTCATTTCCAGTAGTCAGGTCTTGAATTGTTTGTATGTCTGGTCTTGCACAACAAAGTAAGACTTCCGATAATTCTAGAATACTCTACTTGAGAGACAACCTCACCTTATTTTTTCACATAATGTGTCGACTTAGAACGATCCTTCCAATGTTCTTAAAATTTTAACTCCAAGTATCATATCAACGAAACTTATATTTTTCATGTGAAATCTTGAATTCAACATATTCTTAGTAGATTTAATCATCTTATTGTTGCTACTAATAATAATCACGTCGTCAACGTAAAGACATAAAATGGCATAACCATTTTTAGTATCTTTGATATAAATGCTTTTGTCCACTCGTTGATCTTAAATCTACATTCCATCATGATATTATCAAACTTTTCATGCCGCTGTTTTGGTGCTTGTTTCAAACCATTCAATAACTTCACCAATTTATAGACTTTCTTATCCTGTCCTGGTGATAAAACTCCCAGATTGTTCCATGTAGATTTCTTTATCTAAATCTTCATTAAAAAAAAGAGCTTTGACTTCCATTTGAAGTAATTCAAGATTTTGCAAAGATACAATCAGTATCATCCTAATAGATGTTATTCTCATTACCAGATAATATATATCAAAGTAATAAAGTCATTCTCATTGTCAACCTTTTATTAATTGTCTAGCCTTGATTTTCAATAGTTCTATCTGCTTTCATTTTCCTTTTGAAAATTCGTTTTTAATTAAGTGGTTTGCTTCCCGAAGGAAGTCTACCAGTTCCCATGTATAATTTTGTAAAAATAGAACCCATTTCACTTGGCCTCTTTTTATTGATGTCCTTTTGAAGAGTTATCAGCTTCTTGAAAGCTTTAAGATTCACTTTTCAGCATATAGGTCAAGAAATAAGGTACAATAACATTTTTTTTGTCCTTTTTTTTTGCCACGTCTTAGTTTAACCTCAACTTTCTCTTCTAGCATTTGATTATGACTATTTTCAATCATGGTTTCATGTGTCCGTTTAGAAGAACTACCTTCTACTTTAGATCTGTACGAAAATACATGTTTAAAGAATGAAGTGTTTCTTAATTCTATTATCGTATTTTTGTGTATGTCTGGGACTCATACACAAAAAATCAATAAGCACTACTATTATGTACTAGCCAGTGATGATACAATCTACCGTTTTTGGACTTATTTTCACATTCTTTGGTGTAGGTACAATCACTTTAGCAGACATCTCCCACATTCATAAGTATTTATAAGAAGATTGTCTTCATTTTCATAACACATAGGGGCTCTTCTCTTTTTCCTTTCAGCGTACCTTATTTAAAATGTAATTTGCGGACAACACGACTTCCCCTAACATGTTTTAAGGTAACTCGGAACTTACTAACATTGATTCATCATTTCTTATAAGGTATGATTTTTTCGTTCAACAATACCATTTTGCTAAGGTGAGTAATGTGTCATGGTTTCATATATAATTCCATGTTGTGCAAAGAATTCAACAAATGGTGATTCATACTCACAACCTCGATCACTGCTCATCACTTTAATTTTCTTATTTAGTTGATTTTCAATTTCATTCTTATAAAGAACAAAATTTTCTATAGTTTCTTTCTTATAGTATTTTGTATTATTATAGACAAAAGTAATGAAATACTTGTTGTCATCTATTGTTTCTACAAATTTTAAGTCACATATATTGCTGTGAATTTAATCAAGTGATTTTATATTTCTTTCAATTGATTTAAATGACGACTTTGTCAATTTTGTCTCAACATAAATTTAGCACTTATTTTCAGAACATGTCCTAGTATACTATTATTATAAGCAAAATGATTAATTTTATTAGTTTTCCGCTTAACAACCATTACATTAAGTTTAAATATCCCATCAGAAATGTAATCCTCTCCGATAAACATACCACTTTTAGACAAAATAACTTTATCTGACTCAAATAAAATACAGTATTCATGCTTATTATTCAGAAGCGACCCGAACACTGGTTCCTATCAATTTTCGGTACATACATTACATTGTTAAGGGCCAGCTCTTTTCTAGAAGTTATTTCCAGAACTACCTTTCCTTGACCCTTGATTTCAGAGGTTACTGAATATTCCATAAACAACATTTCCCCATTTTCAATTCCCTCGAACAAAGTAAACAAGTCTTTATCAATCTACAACTCCTTTGGATTTGAACCCACCTTCTTCACTTAAGAAATAATGGCTGCAAGATTCACCTCAGACACATTGATTCATCGTTTCTTATGCCATGTAATTATTTACATTTGCTTCTTTCTTATTGTCCTTTTTTGACAATCTGGACTCCGAAGATATATGCCTACTTTGCCATAGTTAAAGTACTTTCCTTGAAACTTCTTCTTAGCAATGTCACCTTTCGGTTCCAGCTTTGCCCCTTTGCCACGAAATAGCTCGACTTGTTCTTGGAGGTCATATAAGTTTAACTGTGCTCAACAATACTGGCTTTAGCTGTTGACCTATGGTTTATTACAATCTTAATGTTTTGATTTTAATCTTGTTTATTAACAATTGAATTTATAGTAATTAAATATTTCAAAGAATCCAATGATAAATTAATTGATCGTTGTCAAAAGATCAAAATAAAGAATAAAATCAGATTCATGAAGAAGGCCAAGATCGAAATCACTCATTCAAGACAAGTCCTTCAAGAAAAGATCTTAAAATACAAATGCTAAAGAAAGATCAAAATTAAGAGTTTAAATGTAAATGTACTAATACTTTGATATTTAGCAATGAACGATAAAAGCTCAAAAATCATTTTGCGCACTAAAATCTATTTTGATTATCACTTGTATAAAATGTTTTGATCAAAAGTAAAATTAAATTTTAAAATGATATTTGAACTTAAATCATATTTTAAAGCATCATTTACCATGAAAACTAGTTAAACACATTCTAAAAGTCTATATTTGTCAAAATATTCAAATCAGATCAAAGGGGGTCAAAGACGGGAATATTGATCGAATCGATAGCAATCGGATGGACGTCCGGCCCGATGAGGCGAACGTCAGACCATTGTCAGAAATTGCAAAGAGTTTGACAGACGTCCAGTTGGTGCAACAATCGAAAATTTAAATTTTGTCCGTTGTGATTTCAAACGCATAACGATTATTTCGATCGTTCGGACACAAGGACGGACGTCTGGATGGTTGTCCAATTCGACAAATTGTTTTGCTTTTTGAACTCTATAAATACCCTCACTCTTTCCATTTTTTGCAAGACTTTCAAGAGTATTAAGTGAGATATATCTTAAAATAATTCTTTAAGCATACATTGCATTTATTTCTTCATATCAAAACAAACTCTTTTCGTCATTTTCATCAAAAATTTTCATCTCTCTTTTTTTGTTGTACTTATATTTCTATCATTCATAAAAGAGATATACATTTTGAAGAAAAGTTTTGAACTTACATTGCATCTATTTCTTCAACTTCTTCATATTGAAAACTTAAGTTTATTAAACCAAGCTTTTAAAATCATCATTGTCAAAGTTTATCATCTATCTCTTAAAACTTAATTTATTGCTATTACTCATAAAAATAGAAAAATATTTTGAGAATATTTTTTAACTTAAATTGCATTTATTTCTTCTTAATCTTGTCACTGAAAATTGTTGATTGATTGAATCTAATTTTTACCTATCATATTTATTAAATTTTTTCATCTAACACTTGAGCTATCATTTGTTGCTATTCATTGAAGTGTTAGCCTCTCTTATTATTTAATTCATTTGTATTATTTATTAAGAAATGAGTTTCATTATAAAATCATTTTGTTATACTTGCGGATCATATGAAGATCTCGTAAATCTCATCGTAAATCTCAATAGTGTGTGTCATATTGAGGTCTCATAAATCTCAATATTGTATAAGGATTAATGTTCTTTATTTAACGTTATTTTCTCCGATTCCTCCATGGTTAACCAGAACAATAACTGAAGGGCAAGTTGTTTGATCCACTGTTTGAGTCACAAAATGACTTGACAATTTAACCACAATCTAGGTTATAGTAGAACTTGACAATTGAGCCACGGTCTTATTTTCAGTAACCACATCTATGTTGGTTAATTTAGTTGGCATTTATGAAAATCACATCAATATCAATTCTTTAACAAAGAATAAATAAAACCACATATTTGTTCTTTTTCATATCTATTTTAAGTATGTTAGAATTACAAAAAGAATATAAGAAGTAATTTGGAATTGCAGGAAATAACATATACTAAAAGAGTGAATGAATTTTCAAATCGGGCACAATTTTCTTTAAATAGATTCGTCCCCTCGCCGTTGTACTTGAGGTCTCGTTAAGCGTCTATCTCCCTAGATACAACGTAAGAATTTGTAGAAGCTGAGCATTATATTTCTACACTGATGAACTGAATCTATATTTGAACTGACCAACAAGACTTTGGACAGAAACTAGAAAATATTAATAGATAGAATACTTAAAGATATTCTTCAGGAAGATCAGGAATTCATGTGTAAAACAAAAGAAAAGCTACATTATATAAAAGGCTCTAAAGGTGACTTAACAGAACGAAAGTTACAGGGGTTATTGTTCATGAAAATATATTTCGAATTAAACCCACAGTAAGTGTTCGGTTCGTTAACAAGTAATAAAGTGGATTTTGAGTCCAAATATCATTCCACGAAAATTGATTAGCTCAATTTCTATTACCTTGACCTTAACCTAAACTAGAATAAAATGATGTGTTTGTTGTGATGAAATTACAACTAAAATAATACTAAGCATGCAATTAAAAATGAATTAACTAAATTAAATGCAAACGGCGATAAATGTAAATTGGAATGTTTTAATTTACGACGAATGTACTAGGATCCCTATGCAATAATTAGTTTTAAACTTAATTCTACACTTTGACAACATGGTGAAATATTGACGAATCAATATTCCTAAATTATTCAACACTATCTTTCGAGTAATGTCAAACCTATTCTCATTTATGATCCGACTATATCTCTATGACAGATGCGATCATACATGAATGTATGAATTTTTTATTAACACTTAAAAATTCACATAAGGCATAGCGGTATATTTATATCCCCTATAGGATCCTATGACAATTTATATATGTCGAACATATTCCTCTTCTTTCGAATGCATGAAATAAGCCACAAAATTCACATAATTAACATGCACAATAATTGTGGAGAAAATAAAATCATATAAATTATTCAATATCCAAAAATGTGCTTTTGATGTCAAGAATGTAAATGGTGAGCTGTCGTAGGCACCCAAAAATAATAC
>CAIGRK010295471.1:0-27007 GCA_903798315.1 Fraxinus greggii | reverse complement strand
AACAAGTAAGTGTGAAAACTCGTGTGACAAAAATGAACAGTGATCAGGAGATTGTCTCTTTTAAGAGAAGGTAGAAATATCATTGATAAAACGGAAGAAAAATTTAAAGTCGGTTTGCATTCAACATATTCATACTTGGAATTAATTTTCTTTTTTGATGATATTTTATTAAAAAAGTCACACAAGTTCCCCTACGTGGCGTTATAATAATGTCATTTGGTGACACTTTGATATTTAACAGCGCAATGTAGGGCTTACAACTCACAGTCAAGTTTTCTAATAGAGTGACGATTAATGTAAGCGTTTTATATTTAGATGAACGTTAATGTAAGTAAAAACTCCAATGACCATTTACATAATTACTCAAAACTTAAATTATCATTAACATACATAACCCAAATAATATCTCAACAATCATATGTTGGTTGCCACTTGCAAATTTATGGGCAAAACATAAAACTAAAGGTATCTCAGTAGCTCTAAAACAAGACCTTTCCAGCTCAGCATACATGCTAAATGAACCCCCACCCCACCCCACCCCTACCCTACCCTATCCTACCCTCTTGCTCTTCTGTTTTTGGAAGATAGAAATGATGGGGGCAGGTACCAAATTTATATTCAGAATCACAAGAAAACTTTTGAACTATGGCTGTTAAAAATGTGAAAATTAAGACATCCACCAAAGAGAGTGATTGGCATGGCCCAACACAATACAAGCAATGATGTCTTTTTGTATTGAAGATAGACTCACTTTTCATTTCAGTGGAGATTTATGTTTGGCTTCTTCTTTTGCCTGAGCCATTCTACTTTCCAACACTTTTTAAATGTTTAGCTCCAAATTATGTTGTTTCTACAGTTGTGCATGTCGTTTTCGTTAAAGCTGTCTAAATATTCCTTAAATCATCATGTAATTTTTAAAATGAGCTTATTTCAGACATTTAGAAGTTGGTCCAAGTTTTGAAACAAATAATATTTTTGTAAAGTTAACCTGTGAAGATCGTATCCCGATTTGATAGAGATCTGGTAATAATGGTCATTAGGGATTGATTGAGTAGTTATATTGAAAAATTGAAGATCTACTTGTTCCTTTTTAAAATTTAGGGACCAACTTACTATTCTGGTAATTTAATAGAGGACCGTGATGCCTTTTTTCTTATTCTTCTATAGATTATCCGAAGACGAACTCTACAACAATGTATAGTAAAAAAAAGGAAGAAGAAGCTATAATGTTATTATTATATTTCAAAGGATCTTGTCTCGCACTATACTTACAATCGGGGATAACTCTAGAGTGTCGTGTACGGAATCTATATACAATACTTCAATGTTTTTCAAAAAGGAGCAGCGTCCAAGCTGCTAACATCTTTGAACAATTCCATATTAGCAAATGTGTAACGTTAAAGTAAGAGATGTTTGGTTGACTTGTTCATTTTCGATTTCCTCTTTGGCTTGTTAGATTTTTTCCAAAAGAGCTAAAT
Source organism: Fraxinus greggii (assembly GCA_903798315.1). NCBI lineage: Eukaryota > Viridiplantae > Streptophyta > Magnoliopsida > Lamiales > Oleaceae > Fraxinus > Fraxinus greggii. The sequence goes on along the minus strand of CAIGRK010295471.1, from coordinate 25,529 downwards.
TAATTGGTGAATAAGAAGTATTGAAAATAAAACTACGAGTAGGGATGTCAATTTTACTCGCCTGCTCGAACGACCCATTACTCAGTCCGGGAAAGTCCGAGCCGGCTCTGTTCGGGGCTCGAGCCGAGTCTGAGCTCGGGCCAGCCTGTGTGGCTCGTCGGCCTCGTGTCCGGGCTATTTTCGACTAGTGCGTGACGAACCAAACCTATAAAATAAATAAATAAATTAATTAAACCATTTACAGGCACACGTTGCCTTTGTAAGCAACTGCCTGACCTTTTATTTTTTTAAAAAAAAAAGGTGAGCTGGCTCGGCTCGAGCCTAATTTTTTCGGCCGAGCAAAAGTTTGGCTGAACTCGGGCAAAAAAAGCCCAAACCATTTTTATTCGAGTTGAACCCGAGCCTCAAGTTTCGGCTCGAGAGTTGGTCCGCTCGACTCGACTCGTTGACATTCCTAACTACGATCAGGCCTTGAGAAGAAGGTTGTTGCCTATAAATTTTTTACTTATTTTATTTTGGTCTTTTAGATGGCTATACTTGTGGGTGGGACAATAGTGTTTCCCACACCCCAAATTTTACACCCTTAATTATTGTGCTCTTATGTTATTTTGTCCAATCATTATAATAGCGCAACACATTCTATATCATCTAGAATCAAGCTTGAGAAATCACCCCAAGTTTTGTCATTTGCCTCATCCCTGTTTCAAGCATGCTCCTAGATTATCCATGAAATCCATAAAAATCCTCTAGTATTGATTTGAATGCTAGACCTCCAGCTCTAATATCAACAAATGTAGAATATTGCAAATTTGTCATCATTTTGTCCAAAGCTATAGTTGTTCTGGAAAAGCGAAAGCTGAAATGCAACCAAAGAAAATGAAGAAGAATTAAACCCAAAAGAAGAAGATGGCGATAAAAATAAAAACCACACGAGACGAAGGAATAACCCGAAAATTCAAAGACTTTGACCACGTGGAACATGTTGTTCTAAAAGAGACATTTGGTCACTCTCATTTTATGAGATGCTTTTGGGAGTCCTTTTAAAAAAAATTAGCGGATTAATCAAGTCTTTTACCAAGTTTGTGTAGAACACAACGAAAACCAGGGAAAGGAACAAGGAAACTTTGAGAAAATATGAATTTTAGGTTTACCAAATTGATATACTTGATTCAAATACTAGGTGATACTAATCTATTCTTCTCTCATTTTCAACCCATATACATAGTGAATTGATACTCAAACATGAATGGACATGAACCCTGGACGAAGAGGCACCTTTTGATGTAAAAGAAGTGAAAATCCCCGCATCATTGCACAGGGGCAGTGGATATGTGCTTCTTGGCAGCAACCTGCGTTGCCAATGCAGCGCTGCACACTGCATGGCAGCACATCTGCGCTACGTGCACTCCATCCTTTTTTCGGTTTTTTTCTACTTATCAACATTTGAATTCTAAGATTAATTAGCTTTTAGCGCTAAAGCAATCCACCATATATCATCTAGAATCAAGTCAGGGTATTACCCCAACCTAGTCCATCAGACCAACTTCCATTTCAAGGGTACTCCTAAATCAATTGGTTCAACTTCGTGTCTTGCACCTCTGGACCAATCTTGCTTAGCTATGCCCTTAAATTCTTGTCTCATTTTATCTTCAAGTCCTTTTCTAAATGAGCTTTTCAGCACTTAAAAGTCTCGTCTCTATTTTCTTGCATTTTAATTTTAGGTCCTTTTTAAATGAACTTTTTAGAACCAATTGATTCAAATAAAGCCCATGTTTGGTGCTCACCGTTTTAAAATTATTTTTACTTTATGATCATTTTCAACCATACAATCACACAATAAAATATTTTGGACGTAAATCTAAAATTTTTTCCTACTTTTTAATTACACATTATCCTGAAAATACATTTCATTTTTTTTAAATAACGAACGCCAAACAGAGACCAAACAAAGTTATGTGCACTCTTCTAATTAATAAAAGGACAGTGCCACGTTTGTTTTTAATTTAGTAGCGCCCAGTATTTATTTAAGGACTATGTTGTACGTGCATAAAGGTTTACACATTGACTTACACCCATATGAGTTGGTAAATTTTGATACATTAATCTTCATAATATATTTTCCAATCAACTGTTAAATTTTTAACGTATAAAATATGTACACTTTGCGTGTTCGAATAGTTGAATCATTTATTTAAAGCGATAGGGCCGTTGGCCATACCCACAATTTATTATTGCATGTACAGGTGAAATCATACCTGCCATTAAACAGAGCTTCTTTTCATGTAATGGTTGATGATGACGTACAAAATATAAGTGTATAGAATAGGACCTTCCCTTACTCATCGCTTGAGCATTTTTAAACAAATTTGTATTTTCCAAAAAACAAATTACTTTCCTTTTATTGCTTGTAAATGAAAGTCACTGACACTGAGGGTTCGTTTGCAGAATTTGTGTTTTGAATAATGATCCTCGAACAAGGTTATGGATGAGTGGGTCACTTGTTTGGGTGTTTGTTTTTTTTTCAATTGTTAAATCTTGGGCGCCCTGGATGAACAACGTCGATGTGGCCTTGTTCATCTAACACGATTCTTTTTAACGTGTTATTGAGTCTGTATGTGTAGCATAATCCTTGTGTTTGCTTCAACTTCTTTTAGAAAAGTTTTTTAAGTAAGTTACATTATGTCAATTTCTTTTAAAAATAGTCAAACAAAATGCGTTTACAAATTATTCAAAATGTTCAAAAGTATATTCTTAAGTCTCATTTAGCATGAATTTTGATATATTAAAAGGAGCTTTTGCGACTCATAAGTTGATTTAGGATTCATTTGATCAATTTTATAAAAGTGTTTTTTCTAGTTAAATTTTTTGAAGAATGTTGGCCCAATGTAATTACATTTTAAAACTCATTTGAACGAGGGAACTCTTATAAAAATTAGCTTCTAAATACCAATCAAGGTAACTTAAGGAAGTACTTTTGCAAGAGTCGTAGAAGCAAAAGTAAAAATTATGTCAAATGGACTCTTAGTTTTAGAAATAACTTTTGATTTTTCATAAGTAATGCAAACGCTGAGTCATTGACAGCACCTGTTTGACAATCTTTATCTAAATTTTTTTCACATACTCATTTTCACCTATATATTCATACAATAAAATATTTTGTACGTAAACTCAAATTTTTTTCTATTTTGTAATTACACATTATTCAAAAATTACTATTCAAAACTTTATTTTTGCCAAATAATGACCATAAAATAAGGGCTTAAAGTCAGTGCATTACTCGTGCAATATGTAACTCATTATTTTTATCTTTGCACAAATGTGCTCATTCGCATGTAAAAGTGAGCATCTTCACGCGTCAAAAGCAAACTTTTCCTTAATCTAGGGTTGGCATATCGGCAATATCCCAAAGAACTGTCCGATGAGCTTTTTACTGTTATAGTAAGGTTCTTTTCTTTCTTCACAATTTCTTATTTTTGCTAATTGGATTTTTTTTTACTTTCTGATTATCAAAAAGTGGTCACTAATTTGACCGGGAATTAAATTTATACTTTAACGAGGAATAATGAGTGCCAAACGAAGTGTAGCATGATTGATAATTTTAAAACTATTGCACAAAGAATAATGTTATTTGTACAATGATTGTTGACAACTTTCGTTGACAATCATTGTGTCGTCAATATTTGCTTTGTTGATCTAAATTGTTAAAATGGATGGTGTAGATAATGCCAACTAATGATTGTCAATCATGGTTAAACATATAGCATGGTTCTTGCAAAAGATGTATTAATCTTGACATTTTTTATCCATTGGTAGCTACTATCCTATTCTTGGGTTCGTAGTTCGTACTCCATCAATGTCTACGGAACAAAGCTTGACGTACAATTATTTTAACACTATTATTGACAACATATCACGTGACATTTTGTTATTGGATAATTTAAAATACAATTCATTATTTCAATTTTTAACCAATATTTTTTTTGCCACAGTCAACATTGTCAACAATGTTGTACAAATGTCTACAACTTATTGATGTTGCCAGCTGCAAGAGATTAGACCCAAGATTTTTTAAAAATATATTTTTATATGTGAGAGTCATTTTAAAAAGTCGTAAAAATTTTGGTCGCTTTTCATTTTCTTATCCTAAATGATCTTTAATAAGAAATTTCCTCATTTCTTGAATTGCAAAATATGGCAGATGACCAACCCAACGGGTTGATATTATCTCCTCTTGAGGCTAAAGTATCTGATTTGAGCTTAACTTAGTTGTACATTTTGGGTACCCCACTTCCTTCTTCGACTCAAGAAAATTGGCCTAATCTACCTCAGTGAATGTTAATTTTGTCAATAATTATCTAAGTACCCATCACTCAATTATCAATTATAAGGAACTTTTACTTTTGTAGAAAAAATTAGTATTTTTTTCCCCTTATTAAAGACATTGTAGTATCATTTTTTTTATAAAAAAAATCAAAATGACTCCCATTTTCAACGCAAAAAGCTTTTGCGACAAAAAAATTGAAAAAAAAAAAAAACACAATTTCTTCTAGCCTTTTGACCTAACAAGTGTAACGCTCATTTCTCATGCATAATTTCAAAAACTTCACATCCAATTTGTTTCATAAAAAATTAGAAAAGAAATGTGTGATCTAAAAGAATCCATGCACCATATAAGCAAATAAAATAAAAGCATATTATCCATTGAGGATAAAGGTGGTGGACCTATCTCCCGCTTTTAATCATATAATAATAATTAATGTACCAATTAATTGATAAATGACAATATTAAAATTTCTAATCTTTACTTAACTCTCGATTTGATAGACTGGTGAGCTGTATTCTGAACATACTCGTTAAGCAACCACATTTCTCGACCATGCTACATAATTAAATATTATTAATTTAATTGGAAAAAATATAGACGAGAGAAAGAATGTCAAAGTTTGTATAAAAATTATTGAAATTAATTGGTTTTAGGTAAGCAAAAGAACCAAACCTAACTACTCAAAATCCAAACTAAGATTCATCAGTCTTTGGCTTTTTCCTCTTTATAATAATACTGTAATTTTGTTTCATAGTTTGCTTTATCTTAAAACAAATTATAATTATCCAAGTAAAGATTGTTCCAAACCAACGCTCGAATTCACTTTCGGTCGTGAAAGATACCAAGGAAAGCATATTTATTTGCCCGATTTTAAAATTTAAACTATGTTTAACAACAATTGAAGGATTTACAATATAACGAATTTTAAACGAAGGCATTACGAGAAATCAGAATTAAGTTCAAAAAATACCGTCAAAGACAACTATGTTTAAATTTATGTAAAAGTGTTAAAAATATGCTTTTAAAATTTAGAAAACTTATAGGATTACTCACTAAATAATTTCACACCTTGATGTAGTTCAATCGATACATCCGTACCAAATTTGAAGTTATCTTTTCAAATTTGTCGTTTTTCCTTAACTTGTATAATAGCAAGTTGATCGTAAACCTTTAACAATAAATGCATAATCAGTTCCAAAAACGTAGCCACCAGCTTCTATTTACAGTTACACAATCAGCTTCAACAACAGAGAAGTCTAGTTTTATATTAAGTAGTCTTGTGGCCCTATGAACACGCTTATCACTTAAATAGGCACCATGCCATGCTTGAGACATGCCACAATCGAACTTGCAAACGCAATTGACTAGTGCACAAAGATATTCAAGGATTCATTAAGGATACATGCCGTCGCTTGAAAAGAATTGTGGAAAAGATGAAGAGGTAGCCATGGTAGGGGCCAAAAGCTAGAAGCTGTAGAGCCAATGTTATGGGTTCAAGTATAGGATGAAAGCTAGACTTAGAGTATTATGGCCTTGAGGGCAAGTCGATTCAATTGCAAGCGAAAGGCTAGATAAGGAAGTAGCCAAAACTAAGGATACGTTTGACAAGACTTTTAAAAAGTCAAAAGTTACTTATGAGATTAAAAAACTATTTTTTGAACGTATTTGAATAACTTTATGAAAGTGCATTGTCTGTCTAGAAAACTTTTAGATGAATTAAGATAATTTTCAGAAAAAATATTTATTTAAAAACTTCCATCTTCTCCACCAAACCTAACCCACACATCTCAACAGCTCAACTCAACTTTACCCAACACCACATCACACCACCCATCCTTCCCGCTGTTGTTTATGCGCATGTACACAAATGATATATAACGAATATTTTTGCATGTACAAGAATGAGCAAGCTATAACTATTAAATGGGCTCTAAAGCTACTAGGCAGCGATAGTATGCATGATGCGTACTTGTTGGAACTTTGAAGAGACTTGTAGAATTATCTAGAATCAAAGAGATTATGTGAAGAGAACTATTTAAATAGTTACACAAGAAGGACTTTGAGCATTTTAGAATGATTTAAATTGTGTAGAAGAGTTGAATTCTACAATACGACATATTCGGAGAATTTGTAGACTTAAAGATTTTAGAGACAATGTTGCTAAAGTATTCTCTTATAAGTATACTAAGAAAACATATTAAGAATCAATATCAACCGTGGAGTATACTAAGAAAACATATTAAGAATCAATATCAACCATGGGATCAAATCAATTGCCACAATTCATTTAAATTACGTGGAACTATAAAATGTTATGAGGCCTAAGTAATGAAGCTGGCAAGCAAGTTAAGAAATCTTGAGTAAAAGACTAGATGGGCTTTAAAGCTACTAGACAGCAAAAGTATGCAGGATGTGTATTTGTTGAAACTTTGAAGAGACTTGTAGAATTATTTAGAATCATAGTTACTATGAGAAGAGGACTGTTTAAAGAGTTCCACATGAAGGACTTGGAGCATTTTAGAATGATGTAAACAGTGTAGAAGAGTCACATTCTACAATACGACATATTTGGAGAACTTATAGACGGTGTTTAAAGATTATAGAGACAATGTTGCTAAAGTATTCTCTTGTAAGTATATTAAGAAAACATGCTAAGAATCAATATCAACCGTGAGATAAAATCAATTGCCGCAATACATTTAAATTATGTGGAACTATAAAATGTTATGGGGCTTAAGTAATGAAGCTGGCAAGAAAGTTAAGAAATCTTGAGTAAAAGACCAAATGATAGGGTTAATTGGTGCAAATACAACTATTGTTTGGGGTCATTGTGCATTCAAGACCACAATTTTAGACTTGATATTTTGGCTCCGATTTGCACATTTCTTGATGAAATTAGGACTTCTGTTGCTATTGTTCAATTGACAGTTAAAAGTTTAATTTATTTCTTTTTTTTATGAAAAAGATAATTATACCCCTATTTGTAGTCAAATAATATAAAGAGAACTGTAGCTAGGTTACAAACCTTTCAGCATGTTCAACAAGATCCCAAATAATAAGATGCAAAAGCCAAAAAGAAAAGGAATAAATTTACACAATTGAAGGAAAAAAAGATTAAAAAATAAAAACTTGCATATACTCCATCTAATCCAACCCATCTCAACTCAACTTTACCCAACACCACATCACACCACCTATCCTTCCCGCCGTCGTTTATACGCATGTACACAAATGATATGTACACGTTAAAATTTTTATTCTCATTCTTCTACTCATTTTCAACCTCACATTTTTCAATAAAATAATATTTTACATCACATCAATAAATTTTCCTTCTTTTTCATCCACACATTCTCCATCAATCTACTATTTCAGAATACATTCTTTCAAAATAATGTGGCTCAAACACACCCATAATGAGTATTTCTGCATGTACAAGAATGAGCAAGCTATAACTATTAATTGATCATCTCACAGAGACAGAGAGGGACTTCACCATCGTTGCAAAAACAAAGTTAATTTTAGTTTCTTTTGTATGTATTCGACATAAAATCGCAACATAGTAAAGATAAAAGGGACAGATCTTTTGAATAAACGAACTAGTAACATTAAAGTAAGAAGTGAAACTATAAGTTGAAACTCCAGTTTATAATTAAAGTCATAGGTTTAGATTTGAGAAAATCTCAAACGATTTTATTAATTTAGTTTAGATTTTAAATTTTATTAAATTGTTTTAAACGATTTGATTAAATAATATGTCAAAATCGTTCAAATTGAATTGCTTAGACATCTGATTAATCATCGTTAAATATCTATGATTTTAAAAATCTTTGATGGTCAACACAAAATTACAATTACGAGACTCAATCCCCATATTAATGAATCCAAAATCGAGCTTATTAAATTTCATCAATAAAAGGTATTAACCGGTGTAAAGACACTCAGGTCATCTACTTTTCAAGGTAAGCCGAGTTAGGTATTTTGGTAATTTCACCAAAATTTAGGACCCATTTGTCAATTCCTTGAATTTATTTATTCTGATAACACTTTTTTTTTTTAAAAAAAAAAGAAGAACATATATTGTATTCTATTTCTTGTCCAGATATGTATATATGTACATTTTTCAACGATTCTACCCACCCCACCAATTCATTTTTACTTTACTAATTTCAGCAAATTTTCGTCGCTCTCTTACTCTGAACTCTCTTAAAACAAATTTTTTTTTGTCGGAATTTCCAGTGAAACCGACCACAGTATACTAACCTGTATATTGAGCTGCCATTGTTGGAAGTGTTCTTCGAAAAGCTGAAATCTTGGTGATATTTTTCTGAGGTAAAGATTTTGAATTTATATGGGTTTCGTGCATAATTTATAATGTGGAATTTATTTCACCTGCGGGGGCCGATCGGAGAATTGCCGGCCATTTGATGGAACCGAGGTGGTTAACATTAAACGCCAGCGTTTCATGGAGTTAAGGATTCGGTGTAACCGATGTGCTGAAGTTTCTTTACACCCAAGATTTAAGCTTAATTTTGCTGTCATATCTATCAAGGTAAGATTCATTTCTTTTCTTCGGCCCTTCTAACTAAAACTATTGCATTAATTAAAGGTTAGAATCTACTATATTGAGGAACGTCTAGTAGCTGAGGAAATGCCGAAAAGAAATTATGGAAAAAAATGAATGGGTTTTAGAACTGTCACCATTCCGAAAAAAGGCTTGCATATTTTTGGCCTTTTTGGTTTATTTGATTTGTGAACTGATGATTTTTCTGAGGTACGTAAAGGTTGTATTTTTATGTGTTTTTGGCGAAATTTCCTTTCTGGGTTATTCCCCCTTCTTCTTTCTTGTAAATTGATGGGTTAATTACTTTTCTATTTATTTTTGTTAATTCTTGTAACCAACTTTTGGCTTAATTGACCCCATCATTATGGCAGCAATCGTCTTTCACCCGCCCCCATCCCCTTCTAGGTTAAATCTATTTTTTTTTTCCCAAAAAAATGTGTCCAATTATATAAATAAATGCTGTGCTGATGATTTTGGAAGCAGTAGGCTTTGATTTTTTCAGACTTTATGGCTTTCAAACTTTCTTTGAATTATTTGGTATAAACTGATCTGTATAATTTTTTTTTTCTTTTTTTTCCTTTTCAAATTTCTTATTGTTTTTTATCTACTTGCAAACCACATCCACAATAACTCTACAAATCTTTTTAAGCATATACTTGGTATTTAATTTGTTTTGATTTTTCTGAAGGTGTTTATTGTGTTTATTTTTCAGGTTTTATTGATATTATTGTTTTTGGAAGTGACTTATGCGACAACTGAAGAACTCCACTTGCAGAGACAGAGAGACGGAAAGGGGAATGAGATAATATCACATTCTTGCATTCATGATCATATAGTTGAACAAAGAAATAGACCTGGTCGCAAGGCGTATTCTGTTTCGAGGCAGGTCTATGAGGAGTCTGGTATTTCAAAGTCCCATCAACGTAGGGGAAGGGCGTTGCTTGGAGTTTCTGAATTGCCAAGGCGGCATCATGATGCTAAGCAACCCATTAGAATTTATTTGAACTATGATGCTGTTGGTCATTCATCAGATAGAGACTGTCGGGATGTTGGTGATATTGTTAAGGTAAGTGTATGCAATAAATGTCATTTCTGTCTTGTACTGCTGTTATTTCTTTTGAATTAATGTCAGATTTTTTTTCACCTGTTTCTATTTTCTCTTTGCCAGCTGGGAGAACCAACAGGTGCTTCTTTTTCTGGTCACCCTTCTTGTAATCCACATGGGGATCCTCCCGTTTATGGTGATTGCTGGTATAATTGTACATTGGATGATATAGCTGGGGAGGACAAAAAGCATCGTCTTCGCAAGGTTATACTCTTACTTAATTATCATTTAGTTGTATGGTACTGCAAATTATCACCTTAATAGAAAGAGTAGATGCGAAATGCACACAAATGTAGTTAAAGAGATATTATACCTTTACTTCCGGAAGAGTTTCTTGCTAAACCTGCAGACTATTGATGTGTGGGAAAATGATTTTTTGTTCCTATGTCGTGATTTAAAAATGAATTGCTCGTATTTGACTCTTTGGGCTATGGCTTGTTTGATGCCAAGGATGGAGTTCTGTTCCACTCGAGGGTGTCGCTTGAAATGCACTCACATACTAAGNAATAGAAAGAGTAGATGCGAAATGCACACAAATGTAGTTAAAGAGATATTATACCTTTACTTCCGGAAGAGTTTCTTGCTAAACCTGCAGACTATTGATGTGTGGGAAAATGATTTTTTGTTCCTATGTCGTGATTTAAAAATGAATTGCTCGTATTTGACTCTTTGGGCTATGGCTTGTTTGATGCCAAGGATGGAGTTCTGTTCCACTCGAGGGTGTCGCTTGAAATGCACTCACATACTAAGGCCACTTATTGCAGGCTCTCGGGCAGACAGCAGACTGGTTCAGGAGAGCCTTAGCTGTTGAGCCTGTAAAGGGGAACTTGCGATTAAGTGGATATTCTGCATGTGGACAAGACGGAGGTGTGCAACTCCCTAGGGAATATGTGGAAGGTATACTTGTTCCAAAAGATGTTTGCACAATGCTAAGTCATTTTCTTGATTAGCTACGTTTGACCTGTTGAGGTAACAAAAAGGGAGCTGCTAATAATCAATCTTCTCAAATTTTCAGAGGGTGTTGCTAATGCAGATTTAATTCTTTTGGTGACCACGAGGCCAACTACTGGCAACACGCTAGCATGGGCAGTGGCATGTGAACGTGATCAATGGGGTCGTGCCATTGCTGGTATATTTTTTGTTTTTATTTGAACTGTTTGAATGACTAAACTTGATATGATATTTGGTGTACCTCTACTTGCTAATATTAAAGCTTGAATACCAATATTTTTGAGTGCAGGACATGTAAATGTTGCACCACGTCACTTGACTGCTGCAGCTGAAACTTTACTTTCAGCTACTCTAATACACGAGGTAAGTTAACTGAAGCAACAGAAAATGAGGGAAGTACCTTTTTATTGACATAACAAAGTTTTTTCTTTTTGTAGGTTATGCATGTGCTTGGATTTGATCCCCATGCCTTTGCTCATTTTCGGGATGATAGAAAAAGAAGGCGTATACGGGTAAATCTTGTCATTGTGTTAAGTGCTATTACAATCAGGATATGATATCATTAAATACTATTTCGTGTGCACTTAAGTTTACAGCTATTCTCATTCTTGTCTTCTATCTGCCAAAGTCCAAAGAAGCTGCTTCAAAAGTTTTGTTATTGTTAAGATTTGAGGTTGCATCTTAAAAGATCAACCTTATTAAGAGGAGTAACCCAATCCTTTATAAATTGGTTTATATTTACATATTTATTAGATGTGGGATTATATCCTTTAACATGCCCCCTCAAGATGGTGGCTCGTTTGAGCAGACCAATCTTGAAATCCGTATACTCACTTTTGGAGTCTTAATCGGATCGAATTGCTCGTTGGAACTTAACGGGCTCTGATACCATGTTAAGATTTGGGGTTCCATCTTAAAAGGTCAACCTTATTAAGAGGAGGAACCTAATCTATTATAAATTAGTTTATGTTTACATCTTTATTCGATGTGGGATTCTATCATTTAACAGTTATGTCCTAGAATTCAAATGTCCATTGTACACATACTGCTCATAAGTGAGATTTTATTTTCTTTTAATCTCAAATATGAAATAACAAAAAGATAGAAGTCCTCTGCATATGAACCTTGATTTTACTTGTTTAAGAGACTCTTAATGCAAGTTTTATTTCACACATTCTTGACCTAAATCATTTGCACGAAAATTGGTAGTAGCCTGACATAAGTACATTTAATAAATAGATAACTGACTTAACATTTTTAGTATATCATGATCCTACTCACACACTATATCAAGATGCCTGTTTGAGATTCCAAGAGTCCCTTACCTTGACAGGAAAAAAATCAAGATAAAGGAGTGTGCCAAAATACATCCCTCCAATCTTCGTATCATGAATGAGTGTTTGATCAAGGTTTTATAACATATTGAAGCAGCGATCAAGGACTATCTTTTGCTATAATAGGTTTCTGGAAAGACACACTATCATATAAGATCTCCAAAATGAGAAGGTGCCTTCTGCCCTGACTACTGGGGCAAGATAAATTGTGTAACAAGTCCACCTGATTAGTGATATAATATTTTAGTCTGGAAATTGGCTGAGCAACTCAGGTGAACCATGAGTCATAGCTCCTGTGCACACTTGTCCAGGTCATGCAATTGTAGCCCTAGCTACAGCATAGACTTGCATTGAACCTGACACTACAGATGAACATTAACAAGTAATGAACAGTGGAAAGGGAATTGCTTGTTTTATTTCTCATAAAATGTTTTTGGAAAAGAACGTAGAGAACATGGGTCATCTATTCATTTGGAACTTCGCATGTGCTCGGCCTTTTAATTTTAATCATGCTCTTTCCAGTTATTCTGCTTTATATTTAGAGCATGTTTGACTAGCTTATATCATAATTTAAGTTTTGTCAAACTTATTTTTTATGTTCACATTTCTTAGGATAACCCACTTATTATCTACACATGACCCACAACTTATAAGAACTTAAAATCATAACCAAACAGGCACTTATTGTACTATTTACTTTTTAAGGAAGGTTATCTGTTTTCCATTTGGCCCGTTTCTCTCTGTGATGAAGAAAACCCAAAACAACTGAGAATGCTTTAAATGTGACGGATGCAAAAAGAGAAACAGCACAATTACTCTTTTTTGGCCTGAAGTGAATTGTCAAAATTTTGCACAGATGTATTCATAACTTCTACACCACAATCTTTACACACCCATCAACGTGCCATTTTTCTTCATAGGTCACTGAACAAGCTATGGATGAAAAGCTTGGAAGAACGGTAATAAAAGTGGTGCTTCCTCGAGTTATCATGCGCTCACGCTATCACTATGGGGTACTTTATCAATTCTTTTCTCTTTACGTTTCAGTTTGCGAAACATGGATACTATTAGTCCCTGTTTGAGCCACATTAAAATTTTCATTCTCATTCTTCTACTAATTTTCAACCACACATTCTTCGATAAAATAATATTTTCCATCACATCAATAACTTTTCCTTCTTTTTCAACCACACATTCTCCATCAATCTACTATTTCAGAATACATTTTTCATAAATAATGTGACACAAACACACCCTAAAACTTGCTTTAACAATTATTAATTTATTTTATAATTTATTATAGGACTATTTTTTACNTGAGCCACATTAAAATTTTCATTCTCATTCTTCTACTAATTTTCAACCACACATTCTTCGATAAAATAATATTTTCCATCATATCAATAACTTTTCCTTCTTTTTTAACCACACATTCTCCATCAATCTACTATTTCAAAATATATTATTTCAAAATAATGTGGCTCAAGCACACCCTTAGTGTTTTTTTTTTTGCTTTTTTAAATGAGATTTCATTGAGCGTCCAAGGTAGAGAAGTCAACAAACTTGTCCAACTTTTTATTGGCAGGCATTCTCTCAGAATTTCACTGGTTTGGAGCTAGAAGATGGTGGCGGACGCGGCACTTCAGGTTTTTCCTTGTTTTCTTTTTAAATCATATATAAATAGTTCAATTTCTCATCAATATTGCTGGTAGATTCTAATGTTGCTATTGAAATATTTATACTTGAACTGCGTTTATACGAGTAACTTATGCGAACTTTGTTAGTAGACATTAATCACGTAAGCAGAGTTTGATCTGACTACATAATAGTTTCACACAGTAACACACAAAAGGAATGTCTGACAAAGCATTAAATGCAAATATTTATTCTTTATCATAGTATTTTTAAAGCGTAAATTTAAGCATTAATGTTAGCTGATTATCTCTAATCATTACATAATTAATGACGCGCCACAGGATCCCACTGGGAGAAAAGGCTTTTAATGAATGAGATTATGACGGGCTCGGTAGATACAAGATCAGTAGTTTCGAAAATGACGCTTGCTTTACTTGAGGACAGTGGATGGTACCGTGCTAATTACAGTATGTCAGATCGTCTTGACTGGGGTCGGAACCAAGGATCTGAGTTCGTCACCTCCCCTTGCAATCATTGGAAGGGGCCGTATCATTGCAACACAACACAGTTCTCAGGATGTACATATAACAGGGAGGCAGAAGGTTACTGTCCTATTGTGAATTATAGTGGAGAGCTTCCACAATGGGCACGCTATTTTCCACAGGCTAACACAGGTATGTTCTTGTTTTGCTTGCTTGAATTTTTCAATCTACGATTGTCGTATCTGTGAATACTTTTTTTCATTTTTCTCGTCGCAGGTGGTCAGTCGTCATTGGCTGATTATTGCACATATTTTGTTGCCTACTCTGATGGATCTTGTACTGACACTAACAGTGCTAGGTCACCTGACAGGATGTTGGGTGAAATGCGAGGAAGTAGTTCAAGGTGAGAATTTCTCTTGAACCTTTCTCAGAACTATAAAGTTGAGAATTGAAGTTGATGATTCTTCTCACATCATTACATATAGGTGTATGGCCTCATCATTGGTGCGTAGTGGGTTTGTAAGGGGCACTACAACCCAAGGAAATGGTTGTTATCAGCATAAGTGTGTAAACAACACGCTGGAGGTATGATTTGGAATATAATGATAATGCTTCTCTAACATTAGTCATTAGTTTCTAATGCTTGTGGGCTTATAGTCTTGTGTGAAGATAAATGTGCATATGGGGAGCTCATTTGGAATAAATTAGGGTGTGGAAGAAAGAAAATCTGGTTTCTCGTACTCTTTGCTCCTTCTCTTCCCACACTTTGATTGTGAACTGATCATCTTTATCTTGCAAGAGGGAATTGCATGTGTGAATTCTATTTAGAATCTTTAAGTATTATAGTTGTCTTGCTGTAAAAAAATATTATTTGGGTGAAGGAAACCCATCCCCTACTTCTACAGATTTTTGAATGGACTTGCCGAAAACTACACAGAATAGATAATGTGATGTTACCTAGTATACTTCTTGCTTAAAAGTTTGTGATTATTGAAATTTTACTTACCAAAACATATTTGGATAAATAACTGCTGAGAGAGCCATGACGCCCACTTTGCGACGGTGAGCTAGATATTTAATTATATTGACAAGGGAAACTGTGAACTTCAGGAACTTTCAGACTGCCATAGTATTTTAATTTCTCTTGAAGGTTTTCCTACCAAATGAATGATGGAGGAAAGGAACAGAAAACTAGATAATCATAATTTCCTGATATTATCGAGCAGAAACTCTATATTTCTCCAGCAGGTTTATGCTCGAGTCTTGTCTTTGTATTCTCCTTATGGAATATAGACTAGAGAATATTCCCATTGGATTTTTTAGCTGGAATTTGAGGCATGTTGATATCTTAATATACTAATGATGTTTTGTAGGTTGCTGTGGATGGCATCTGGAAAGCATGCCCTGAATCTGGTGGATCTGTTCAATATCCCGGGTTTAACGGTAATTGGTTTTATTATGATGGTGATCACACACACATATATATATATCTATAGGTTACTTTGCCTCAAAATTCTTTTCAGCTCATTTATTTCCTCAACTCATTAAAAGTTTCTACCAAACTGTAGGTGAACTGACCTGCCCACCTTACCATGAACTCTGCCATGTGGATACAGTCCCTGTATCTGGTCAATGTCCCAATTCATGTTATTTTAATGGTGATTGTATTGACGGAAAATGTAACTGCTTTTTAGGGTTTGAGGGTCATGATTGTAATCAACGTAAGTTCCTTAACATTTATCTCCTTTTTCTGGAATAACCTAATTCAATCAATGGACACTTCTCCTTGATATCATTGATGGAGCTTAATTTTCAGGTTCCTGTCCTAACAATTGTGGTGGGCATGGTGAGTGCCTTGCAGATGGTGTTTGTGAATGTGACAATGGTTACACTGGCATTGATTGTTCAACAGGTAAGACGTTCATTAAGATCCCTCGTTCTTATTGGCTCCTGATTTGGTGAAAGTTCCAAAAATGAACTCAATTGTTGATAGCTTCCTTGTTCCGGGCTAGTAGAATATTGCATGATTTTTACTTTGTAGAAAAGTCAGTTCCTTTTATCTATGAAGCATATGGATTAAAACATGTAAACAAATAATATGTCTACAAAATGTTCCCCCTATCCAAGTATAATGGTTTTCAGAATTTACGGGGGGAGCTAAAATGTACTTAAAAGCAGTGTCGGAACTTTTGTTAGACCAAGTAAAAAGTCGAGATGAAATGTTTTGGATAGGAGATGAAAGTTTCTATAAATGCTTGACAGCAATGTCAAAATTGAACGTGCAAGAAAATAAATGCCGCAGTTATTATCACAATGAAAATTTTAAGCACTCTAATGTTCAACATTTTTCTTTTCAGAGCGCAATTTAGTTTCCCTTTTACATGAGTGGCACTTTCTTGGCGCCCTTTGAATTATATTCTTACCCAGAAAAAGGAATACTAAGACCTGGATGAAATGATTTAATGTTTAAAAACAAAGCTTACCTTAATTCTATTAAAGTATGGGGAGGCTAGCAAGTGTCGTTTTTAGTACACATGTATCAAGAGAATCACTCACTCCATAGCAAATCATTCAAGTCGCGAGGAAGTTAATGAGCGACATTTTAGTACACGTGAAAGATCATGTAGATTAGGTTGACTATTTTAATTCATCAGAAGCCTAAGTGTCCATGCCTCCCCCCTCAGGGAGTGTTGTTGACCTGCTCCTTTGTTCTCACTAATCTAATAACACAAGACAGAGATCTTTTAAACTCTTTCCTCCATTACTTTAAGAACATGACATACATGTGCAATTAAAATAGAGACACTTGGATAATTTGAGCTTTGCTTTCTCCGTATAACATCCCTATCGCAATATACAGCTGTTTGCGATGAACAATGCAGTCTTCATGGTGGGGTCTGTGATAATGGTGAATGTGAGTTCCGTTGCCCGGATTATGCTGGCTACACATGTCAAAACAGCTCGTCACTTCTCCCCAATCTCTCGGTCTGCAAAGATGTCCTAGAGAAAGATGTGTTGGGGCAACATTGTGCACCTAGTGAATTGAGTATATTGCAGCAGCTAGAAGAAGTTGTTGTCATGCCCAACTACCACAGGTTATTTCCAGGAGGTCCTCGGAAGTTTCTAAACTATATTAGAGGTAGAGACTGTGATGGAGCTGCCAAGCGATTAGCCTGTTGGGTAAGTATATTTATCTTTATACTCTTTAAGAGTAACAGGCTAAGTTTATTTATCTTTATACTCTTTAAGAGTGGACAGAGTCTACTCGCTCTTTCGTTTAGTTGTTATCACATTCCATTAATATCCAAAGAAACAAACATATGCATGTTCTGGCTTTTGTATAAATCCGAGAAATTGTATTTGGAGTTGGAGTAGAACTCTGGTACTTCATTATAATTTATAAATGAAGTTCACTATAGGGTAAATTGCAAAATCATTTGAGCTTATGGATGACCTTGAAAATTGCAAATATAGGTACGTGACTTGTTGGTTTACGTTTCATAGAATATTTTTGACCTAGCAGCAAATTGTAGTTTTGATTACCGTGTGCGTTTTACAATAGTTGCATATCATATTGTGGCTTGAGGAATTCGTTAAACTCTCTTATTTGCCCAATGCCTGAACCAGATATCTATACAAAAGTGTGACAAGGATGGTGACAACAGACTGCGGGTATGCCACTCCGCGTGCCAATCATATAACCTGGCCTGTGGAGCATCGGTTGATTGCTTGGACCAAACCCTGTTTAGCAATGAAAGTGAGGGTGATGGACTTTGCACAGGCTGGGGCGAATTAGAGTCATGGTTGTAACAACGTTTAGAGCTGCGGGGAGTCGGAGCTACAATCCCCCAAGGGGTTATGTAAATTGTAGAAAGCTTGTAGTGTTTTTTCTTTTATGGTTTGTAATTGTTATAGTGTATCTTTCAAAAATTGTAGGGAAAGTTGGCACAAATTGCAGGTGCACTAGTGTAGAAGTTTCATTTTCCCATCCCAATATCATTTGAAGAAAGTTGGGTGGGAGTGATCGTTGGGATTTGGCTTTCAAAGATGAAAGCCCAGATGTAGACTTACATTAACGATGTAATGGAAAAAACAAGAGGGAAAAAGGGACGTGTTGTTGAGTCAAATGTATTTAGGCCCAAGGCCTTAAAAGAATGAAACATTTTGTTCTCTCTCTGTTTCTTTGTCATATCAATTCAACATTGTAACATTGTTTGAGAATAGAGTAATATTATATGTACCCACTCTGATCATTTCTATGTTATGTGATATCAAATAATAAGATCAATTAAGCGGATTTTTATCTATATGATTATTCGGTCTTATTATTTCACCCCACATCAGATATGACATCACACGGAGATTATCTTCATCGAGGCATACCACATTATTCTCTTTAGAAAAGGAATGTGTTACTAATAAAAATTTTAATGCATAGACATGAAATTTGGAATGTGTTTTGAGTCGATAAATATAAGTAAGTTGGAATCTCGATTCTACGCAAGGATCGTCATTTGCATGCAATTGAGGGGCAATGATCATAAAGAAACCTCGTAGTACAAGTTTACATGCTTTGTACTCTCCCTAGACCGGTACAAAACTTGGCTAACATTTTTCTATAATTTTTCATTATATTAAAATAGTTAAAAAATCTTATACACCGACCATGGTATTAAACTTCAATAATCTACTCACTCCTGTCTCCTCTCTTCAGAAAACAAATTTATTATAATTTAAAATTAATTACGTACTTTCTTTAGATCAATAACGTAATTATTTATAACAATGGACAAAATTTAAAATTAACTCAACATAATCAAGTTTATGAGGTAATTAATTTTATGTTTAATAATAAGCATCAACCGTGAATTAATGGTAATTTACGAAATTGTGGGACAAAATGTGATCAAATAATCCGAACCCGAACATGTGCATGTACTTGAAGCATCATCGTACGCATAACTATAAGCTGTCGGGCAAGCATTCTTGAACATCTGAGAGTACTGTGTGGGCGAGCAAGTTGCCGGCGTCGCGTGTTCGCCGGTGCAGCAAAACTCTGCAGTGTTAAAGGCGGCACACGCGCTTCTACACGCCACCACCGAACCGGAGACCGAGTCTGTCATTTGTAATTCTTTAGGACAGCTTCCATTGAGGTCGGCTACGCAACCGGCGTACTGACAATCGCCGGAGCCGCCGGAGGGACGGACACCGAGGCCCACATTGTAGCCATCGACGAGGCTGACGTCGTAGAAGTCTTTCCCCGTGTTGTCATTTGCAAGTGTGAATTCGACAAGGGACACCGGCGGTTCGCCACCGCCGTTGCATTTTAATGTACCTCCACAATCACCTGTGATGCACTTTCCGTTCCCGGCTTCGTCGAAGGTGCAACCTGTTCGGGCCCAAAAACGGCCTGACCAACCCGGCGGGCCTGGGAGTTGGATGGTTCCTCCGGGGGCTAATGCGAAGCCGCCGTCGCCAAGAATGGCGGCGCCATTGCCGGAGAGTGTCCCCGGCCAGATTGTGTAACCGCAACTGTTCTGGAGCGTAAAAACTGTGGCTGAAACAATCGTGGTACCTGCGAATATGAGATCGAATTCAGTTGTTTTTTAAAAACAAATGTTCATAAACAGAAAAATAAAAAAAAAATACAACATTAATTTCTCCGAAAAACTGACGAATTGATGAAATTTACCTATAAAGAACTGGGCCAGCAGCAGAGCAGAAATTTTTTGGCTAGTCGCCATAAGCATCGTGGAGAAGAAAAACAGACGAAAATTAGTGGAATGGGTTTAATTATGGGAGAAATTTGTCTATTTATAGCGTCAATTACGGTACCTACTTCTTGATTTTTATTTATTTTTACTATTAATCAATTAAATTCAGATTCTTAAATCCAAATCTTGCAACTACGCACGTCCAAGGTTAGTTTTGCAACGTGTAAGGCCCACAAAATTAATTTACGGCTGACATAATAAGGCCAGATTCGGTAAAACTTTTGAAAAATCAAAATATGCCTCTCAAATTAATAAGCTATTTTTGAAGCAAAACGTAGTACTATCGATCGAAAAATCAATCTGAACGATTACATACCCGTCGTTCAATGAGAAAATAGGTCTAACGTATGAGATTGTACGACTTAGCACCTTCTTTTGGCTCGTGCTCGCACGGGGTAGTTGAAAGTTTACCAAATGTATCGTAAATAATTTATTGAATTAGATTTTTAATGCTTTGACTCTCTACTTTTCAAATTATAATCAAAGCAGGCAAGGAAAAAAAGCATGCAAATTTTATGAAATTAGTTGTGATTAAATAAAAAGGAGAAGGTGGTTGAATGTGTATAGGAGTTTCATTCTCTTTGTAATCTTTCCATTCAGGCCAGCCTTTGATACTACGACAGACCATGCAAAGATTTCTTTCATGGTTTATAATTGTCATGCAAAGATTTCTAGTCACCTTTTTTTTAATGTTATTATTGATTAAATATTTCCTTTCACGTGTGCGATGTGTAATGGTGCATGTATTGACAACTAATTGGAGAATCGAGTCGGGCTCGTGTATTTAAGAAGGAGAAACAAATTTGAAAGCCCCAACTAAAATTTCACTTTCAATGAAGAGCATACGGATTTATTTATTTATTTATTTTCGTGGCTCTTACATTTTATATAACACTTTCCCAAAGAAATAATGGACTTTATCTTGCTAATTGGAGCCCTAAAACTACTCCTGAATTTTGTCCGCTTCACGACCAACGAAATTATGAGAACATGAGTTGGTTCATACAACTCTCCATTATTAATTCCCTCTTAGCTACACAATCGAGATGAAACTATTGTCAATTTTACCTTGAATAATTCATGCATAAAATATTGAAATACTAAGGGATTGTTTGACAAAATTTTTGATAAAATTTTTACCATGTTTGCAATAGTAATGGAATAAGTTCCAACGGTCACCTTAAATTGAGATAGAACTTATAAGTTTAGTGACCTCTTATTAGTTAGATTTTTATTCCCGTTTTCTGTATGAAATATCAAAAAATAGTATAAAATCGAAAACCCCAAATTTTCAAAAGGGTATCATCTCACGTGCTATGATGATTTCAAATTTACGAAGAAACGGAGGAATATAGAAAAACACAAGTCAAGGCTAGGGATGTCAATGAATCGAGTCGAGCCTGCCCGCGAGCCGAAACTCGAGGCTCGGGATTGACTTGAGCAAAAATGGTTAGAACTTTTTTTTGTCTGAGCCGAGCCTAGCTTTTGCCCAGCCAAAAAATATAGACTCAACCTGAGCCGACTCACTACTACTACTACTACTACTACTACTACTACAGGCAGCTACTCGCTGCTTTTTGTAGGCAGCGACTTGCTTTCTGCTGCTATCAAGCAGCACATAGTTGTCTAGCTTTTAATTTTAATTTAATTTTTATTTTTAAGGTTAGTTCGTCAGGGGTTGAAAATAGCCCGTGATACGAGCCGCCTAGTGTGGCTCAAGTTGGGGCTCGAGCCGACGCCCCAAAATGAGGCCTAGCCCGAATCGCGAACTGGGTTGACTTGGCCATTTTTCGAGTTGAGCCACTAGTCGTTTGAACCGACGAATCAAATTGACACCCTTAATTAGGACGGTCCTAAATTGAAACCCATGTGACTAGCATAAACCAATCTAACATACATGCCACGTTGCACGTGTTTCCACTTAGCCCTGATTCCCGTTATTTAAAAATTTATTTTCAACTACATATTCTCACAATAAAATATTTTAATCGTAAATTCAAAATTTTTTCGTTCTTTTTAATTATACACTATCTAACAACCCATTATTAGATCATTTTCAACGAGAAATGAGGTTCAAACATAGGCTTGTTATTGTCAACTATAATAATAATTATTTTTTTCTTTCAAGAAATCTGGTTTAGCTCTTGTCCAGGAAAATTTAAAAGTTGTTAAAAAATGAAATCTATTATCAAAATTCACTAAAATAAAATGATTTTTAACTAAATCAAATGGAGACAAAATCATAAGTTCGCCCAACCCAAAATCTAAGATTACCGCGATTTAGTTACCTTGCCTTGGCAATAATGTCATCAGAAATATGTTTGTCTTTATTTTTTTATGGTTTTTGTCACTATTACATTCTTAGTTGTTCCAAGTCTTAGCAAAAAAGTTATCGAGTCACCCTATACGAGCTACTTCTCCTCGAGTAGGGTTAATTTTAAAAAGAGAATAATAAAAATAAAAATGGCATTAGGCATTTTTATTTAATCTTTAAAATCAATTATCCATCCATCCATTATTTCAAGTTTAACGTTCACAAGACATGAATATATACACACCATCTTCTTCTTGAAGTAAAAAAAAAAAAATCATATTTCGTGGAGTGTTTGTGTTTGTTCCTCTATAGAATTCTAGTCTTTACTCGATGTTTCTAATTTCGATGGATCCTGTAAGTAATTTGAAAAAATCAGAGGAGGAAAATATTGCATTTAGAACAACATTTAATCATATGTTCAAGCCTCCATTCGATGTTTCTTCATATATCTATTGAAGTTCTCCATTTAAGTTCCTCTTCAATTAGGTAGTTGTGTTTATGTTTCGTTCTCCTCCTTTATCTCAATTGTTTTCCAACAATCAACTTTCGAAGTCAAAAATTTTGGAATTCATGGTAGGGGTTGCAAAGAGATACGGTTGGCATAGCGAGGGAACAAGTTAAGATGGACATGAATGGCATAAAAGTTGCTGCATTTGATATTCCTTTAATTTTCCCTTTTACTTTGTTGCATGTATTGGTGAGAAATTGAAGTAATTTAACAAAAAATAAACATATCATATGCAAGACATGTCGAAAAAGTGGATAGTTTTGATCAAGTGAATATAATCTTGTATGGAAACTAGTTTTTTGCCCGTGCAATGCATGTGTTGTGTTCTTTTGAAGGTATTGTTAGCGTGTTTGATGTGAAAAATGAATGAAAGAGATGTATATTTTCGTGAATTAAAACTTTTTCATTTTCATCAATGTAAAATTCTTCATCTAACTTGAATTTAAGTTTTCTATAAATAATAGAAAATCATAGAGATAAACACACCTTAGTTAGAGTAGCTATTCCTCTCGTTCTCTGCTTAAAGTTAAGTACCCCCTTTCACCTACACCAATGCTGTACACCAAATGTATTAGCAAGTTTTCTCATTCAAGCAGCTCAAAAAAAATATTAAAAAAATACCAGAAATGACACTACCGGATTATGTTAAAAGTAAGGGTATAAACTTGCATAGGGGATGCTTTTTGGCCTCACCAGCTATATAATCCAATGTACAATTATACCAGCTGTTACAAAGGAATTAGTGTATTGATGTGTATGAAGGAACGTGGCTTTGACTCTTCACCCTCAACCACACCATCGTCTCCCCAGCTATATCATCCAATGTTTCGTGCATTCATGTGTATCAAGGAATTAGTTTATTAATTGGGCTCTGGTATAAAACACATTCTGAAATTGAAAACATAAGTATATGCTTTCTAGCTGTTCTATATTTCTATGCAACAACGCTTCACGATTAGTCAAATAAAGTAACAAAATGGACCCAAAAAGAAAGAAAACAAAAACAATTCTCAGAATATAATCATCAGAATATTAAAAAATAACAGAATCTAATATCACATATAACTTGATATTGAATGTTTCATAATCGATTCTCATATAAACAAAGCACTATAAAACATAAGCACATAAAGAGTGACCAGAAAGTTTGGCCAAGTTAGTATTTACTGCATAAACAAGCTTACCAAAATCATAAAATAAAAAGGTAAAGAAATATTTACATTCAGAACATTCAAAGATCCTGTCTATAATTTCACTGTGACATTTGCACAAACATTTACAGTGAATAAGCAGAAAGTAAATAAGAAAGCTTACTTGAAGATCTAAAAGAAGAGGCACCTCCATTCCAAAACATATGAACAAACTGTAATCGCCTGCAAAACAATAAAATATGCTAAACATAGTTTATCTACAAATAGCAAAATTAACCGTAAAAAGAAAAAAGAACAGACCAAACCGAAGATGCTCGATCAGGACATCATTTTTCTCTGGTAGTAGCTGCAGAACCTCCTTTTAGAGAAGGTTACTTTTACCTGCTAATTAAGTACAATATTACAAATCTCAAACTATAGAATTAGTTATTTAACAATTGAGTTTATTTTGGTTGCATGGGGTACTAAAATCCACGCTAAAATACAGCAACAAAATTTAGAAAGTATAAGTAGTTGTTGGTTTATTTTGATGTTCATCAGAGAGCTTATTGGATCATGATCATGGGAGCTATTCCAGAATAGGATCATCATATCTGTTACTCTTTCCATCTGGCATTATGTGTAATATTAACTTTTTCATTTATTTTTTCCCAAGTGAATTTCATGCAAGTTATTTTAATATAACATGAAAATTGACACGGAGACACGGCATGGCTCCGTGTCCAACACGGAGGCACGAAGCCATATCTCCATGCTGAACATGTAGACGTGTCTTCGTGTACGCGGAGACATGGCACCGTGTCTCTCCGTGTCATGGAGATGTGTCTCCTAACACGGAGACACGGCTCCGTTCCATATACACAGAGACACTGCTCCGTCTCTCAGTGTACACGGAGACACAACTCATTCCGATTTTTTTTATATATTAAATAATCTACAACAAAATCATGATTGTTATATGATTTTACTTTAGATTATATTATTTTAAGAGTAAAGATAATTTGTTCCAATCTTCAAAATTTCTAATATTTCATTTTCCTTCGTCTATCGTCTTCTTTTCTTCGTCCTCCTTTCTTTTATTTTGTTTTTAACGTCTATCTTTGTCTCTAAACCTTTCTTTTTCTTTCTTCTTCTCTCCTCTCTAGACCTTGCACTTCTCCCATCAGTATATCTACAAATCTAAAAAATGCTCAAGAGTTACTACATGAATAAATGTATGTGTTCTTTTTCAAGAATTATTTTACCATTGATGAGAACCAATGCAAGCTATAGTCTTTATTATTCATCTTCAATCATGTAAATGTTTACAAATATTGCACATTTTCCTAAAGTATGAGCAAAAGTTATTGATAAAAATCAATCGAGAAATGCCATGTAATTAATACCA